>CAXKVX010002052.1:0-159902 GCA_964058865.1 Eleocharis quinqueflora | reverse complement strand
CGTTTACAATCAATGGCTTTCGCACCTTTAGGTAATGGTACAATATCTCAAATCTTATTGTCAAACATAGACTTTATTTCATCATTCATAGCTTCAATCTACTATTCTGAATTTTGACTATTTACTACTTGATGGATATTTTGATGATCTTTATTATCATGCTAGTGTCAAATTCATGTTCCTAAAGATATACTACATCATTACTAGATATAACATTTATTTGTTCAAAATTAATCACTTTAAAGACACAAGTTCTTGAGATATTAAAGGTTCTCTAATGGCATCATTTTCTCCTTGCGCATCCTGGTCAGTATGCACAAATTCTTGTACAATCCATATCATATCTGTTCTGATCTGCACATTTTCCTGTGCAACTCAAATATGACAACCCGTGTGCTGCAATAAATAATTAGATGTATTTTGAACATTGTGTTATCTCACCAATGACAGGTCCAAATTGCGTCTCTATTACACCAAAATGATTTCCATCTAAATAAGAGACTGATCCATATTATTCTCCCTGAAATCGAGATATCCTCAAAGAACTTTATTGTATTTGTCTCGAATATAGTTATGGTAGTAGAATGATAAAACTTTAATGTGGTTTTCCTTTAGAAATATAGCAAAAGATCTTGGACTTTGTTCACCTGGACCGTCATATCGATTGTAGTCTTATCTGACTTGTTTAATCATTTTATTGAGTTGTAACTCAATCTGATCTTTAAGGACTTCAACATATGCAAATCTTATACTTTTCTAAGACATTTGTTTGTTTTCCTTTAGAGCTTTGTTTATCTAGATCGAAATCCGACATGTCTAAAGGCACAAGAATTTTGTTTTGCACTACCATTTATTCTTTTTCAGGAATTGTGAGCTTAACGTCTATGTCCCAATACAACTAAATTCTAGTGAGTTAATTTTTTGTTTAACCGATTAAGCACTAGTATGCAAGGATTCACTATATGAAGTACTATTACTTAAAGCATAAATCTTATCTTCATTAGACATATTTCTTTTATACCCAACAAATTTTGATTTAAGAAACAACCTGAAATTTCTGCTATAAACCTTGCCAGAAAATGCATTTTTGTTTAAATCAGAAAAAAATCAAGTTCTGTCTAAAAGACAGTACCAAAAATTTCATTTAAATCCAATTAAAATCTGGTACTAATGAAATCTTTACATGTTCAACATCTTCAACTTCTATCTCATTACAATTTCTTTAGTTAATGTATTCAACATTAACTGATCTTTAATGGTTAAAGTATCCTTGCACAAACATAGAGATGAGAGTGATGGCATCATAATTGATCTACCAAGTGCTTATTGGTTATAAAACTTCATTAACTTTTGCACAAACAAAAGAATAATGTGTACCATTCTTATCCATTATTTGGCTAAGCAAATATGATAATTAACACAGCTTCTTAAAATATCATTTAACCTTATAAAAGAAATATACTTTTCTTTAACACCCGACTCTGGTTCAGTAGCCATTTTGCTTTTTTAGTATCCTTTTGTTTTTTTTATTCCACATATTTATCCAAAGTTTATATAATTCTTACTCCCCTTAAATATGAAAATGTGACGACGTTAGAACTTCTAACGGTTTCATCTTCAAACCTTCTACTCTTTCTCAACACAATGCAAAATGAGATCCTTAATTGTCTATATATCTGTTTGATAGTTATATCTCTTTAAAAAATGTCAAAACTTTAAGAGATAATGAGTTAAGAATCATGATAGCTAACATGTCATCCGACACGTCATCCACAACTCTTTAACTTAGAAAGCATATGTACTTCCTTATGTTGTCTTGATCAGAATACTGTTTTGAGCTAATTTTTTAATCGAATTCCTATATTGGTCATCTCATTCTTTACCAACCTCTGCTCAATATTAAGCAAATGTTCTCTTTAGCTGCAACAGACTTAGAAACTATTTTTCTGAAAATATCATAAATATTCTTTAATGACCTTTGGATATATGTGATTTAACCTTATCTAGAAAAATGTCTATCTTAGCATCATCCGTGCTTTGAGTAGTCAGTTCAGATAGTATTCCTTAACATAACATCTATGTCAAGTAAAAGTAGAACTAGAATAATTTTGAACTGATCTTTCCAATCTCTATGATTTGAACTTGAGAATTTAGTAATATTCTAAATAATAAAATTATTAACTTAAAACTTTCAAAGAACAATCACAACATATAATAATTTAAACCGTAATAATCTAATTAATAAAAAATAGAACATTCCATCTATTAATCATCTTTCAATTCAAAGTGCTCTTTGGAGTCGGTTAATATTGTCCAACAATTAGGCGTAGCACATAAACTTGATAATTCATTATATGTCAATTAGTTCCCTTCATTTGGACCGATGAACTAAACACATATTAACCTTATAATTATCAACAGTTTATAAGTTAGAAAACAAATAATCCTATATTCATTTGCTAAATATTCTCCTTCCTTTGGGTCGATCCAATATTTACATAAAAAATATACACAACCTTTTATAAGTTAGAAAACAAATAATCCTGTGATATGAGAGCTCACTTTGTCGAGATAATATCATAATTATATATTTATTAAGATATATACTTTAACCGTTCTATTATGATTCAAAATTATTTCTCAAACACAACTCCTAAATAAACCTTCCATTCAGAAAAATTGATCAGGTCATAGGGCTAGGCATTATAATGTAGGATATCATTATATAACAGTAGGCTCGGTCCTTTGGAAATTTCTGAAAATTTTCGAAGTCTATACCTCTGGCGTTATAATGCTATGTAGAGTTCCGTAACGGTACACTCGAACTTTTCAGAACTTAGAAAAAAAATTTAAAATTTTCATACTATATTCTTATAACACCAACTGACATTATGTAACATTATGCTCGGTCTTTTTGAAATTTCTGAGAAATCACAGTTCTGTACCCTAGAGTTACAATGCTAGATAGCATTACCTAATGGTACTTCAAACTTTTCAGAACTTGGAAAAATTAAAATTTCGTACAGTGTGGCATTATAATGCCATCTGGCATTATGTAACGGGTTTCTCAATTTTTTTGGTCAAAACACATGCCTTTAACAAACTGTCCTGGCATTATAACACTAGGTCTACCGTTATAACAATACAAATTGTGTTTTTTGTACTTTGTGCTCAAATCAAGAGACTTGGGTATTTTGTTGGTAAATTTGACCATTAATTTAATTATAATAACGATATTTTAAATCTAAATCAACTTATCTTTTAGAATTCCTAAATTTCTGTTGGAATCCTATAATTTAAATCATACTTTAATGCAATATAATATCCTTTATTGCAATATTAATAAACTATGGATTAATGCAATAAGAACTTTAATGAACTGATGTATTAACTTTATAGAATTTTACCAAAATTTATTTTTCAGAAAAATAAAATAAAATCGTATTTTATTGTGAAATCAACCATTTAAATGTATTTTCCATATTAAACAACATCATTTAAAATGACATTTAAAAATCCAAACTTTTCTTGTAAAATCACCATGAATTCACTAACCATAGAGATTAAAATGGATAACTTGTTTCACTAAAAAATTCATGAAATTACTTGAAAAATATCAAGATACATCATGAAAAATTCAAATTTTCTGATCACGCTTTTCTACATTAATCAACTTAAAGCCTTAATATCACCATTAAATAAATTTAGAAAAATTCTAGAACATTCAGCAAAAAAATTCCAAATGTTCGAGACCTTTAAGAATATTAAAAATACGAAGACATCCGTTTGACAACTTTTCACGAATTCATGATTTAACAACCTTTTGAATTTGAAAATACCGAGAAAAACGAAAATTTTGTTTTATGTGAGTTTTCAATTCTTTCATGGAACTAAACCTTATGATTCTCATCAAGTTGGCTCGGATACCAATTGATAAATCTAATTTATTCCTGTACCACTTGAGAGAACCGTAAAAGATGAGCAAAAGCGGTACCTTGTTCCATGGTTTCTCAAAATCTTCACTCAAACTCCTTCCAGTTGCAGCCAAGCCTTCTCCTCGTCTCCTTCTACTTTGTCTCTTGGTTGCTCTGCATAATTGCTACATGATCTTTCAAAAGGAACATGATCGTTGTTGTCGGTATCATTTTCCTGTAGAGATCATGTTTTTCGGGGACCAGGAGACTTTTAGTAAAGGTGGCAACTTTACAGTTCAGTCCATGAAGAAACTGATAATAATCAAACTTTATTTTTGCACATTTAATTAAGGATTCATTCCTATTACTTTATATTCATATTAAATATATTTTATTGATCACTTTATTATGAATATTAATAGCATATGATTAATATATAATTATATAATATCTTATGTATATAATCTATATGGTCTGTATGCGTCAGGTACAGTCCATATAATTGTTGAACCCAACAATGAGCATATCATTGTCCAAAAACATTAAGTTGTATGGGAGATAAATTTATTGCTAGATCGTCAACAAACTTGTCCTAATAAGTTATGAGCAGATAATTGTGACGGTGTTGTTAAACATACATCTTAATTCCTTTTACAGCATTCTGTGTGTTAGTGACATTTTTTTATTTTATTATACTCTGACTAAATTAATTTAATTAATTCATGCAGGCTTTGAAGACCATGATGTCCCCAGATACTGAAGAAGAGGTACTTGAGGCTTCTATTGGACTTTGTGTGCAGATCTCTAAATTCATAAGCATTGAGGAACTCATTATTAGTGAAGCCAACTTATCCATGATCTATGTAGCTGCAAGGCTTCAGACAATCCTTAAAACACGCCCGAATGCTAGGATTCCATGTCTTAGGAGATATGTAATTGAGCTAGTAATATGGATAATGGAGTCAAATGATCCTTTCATCCAAAGTTTCAAACAAGTTGGAATGAAGAAAGTACTGGTGCAAACAGCTGATACTATCGCAGAATTTGAGAATTTCCATTATTTCTCAGGAAACTTTGGAGTCATGAAGCATCCGAGAACATTATATTCTCTCGTGCGGAAGGCAAAGGTACTATTGGCATAATTCGATATGAAAACCATGCTGTGTTGCAATGTGTTGTTGTTTAATTTTGGCATTTCATCTTTAATTCTTGTTTGGATTTTAATATTTCGTTAAATTTACTGTATTACATTATATGGATTAATTTATATATGCCAGGCAGCATGATAGAAGATTTTTTATTTATCTTAAATAAGCAGATTTGATAAAAAAAAGTAATTAAAATAACCTTTCGTTCGTCTAACTACTACTTCAACAATAGATATTTTTTATATATCAACAAATTTTCTATATCTCTAAACAATATAAAAAGTATTAAATTTTTTTTCCGAGAATACTTCAATATAAATATCATGTTCAACAGTTCAAGTTGACAATTTCGACATCAAAATTGGAGATATCGATGTGAAGCACAAGAGATTTTATAATTCACTTAACACCATATTCTCTCTCTCCTTGAATCATCATACGATTTTTTTTAATTATAATAGGCCGGGAAATACAAAATCTCTTGAATTTGCATTCATATCCTGAATTCTGAAGTTTAAATAACCGATTCAACCATTGAACACGATCTATACATTGAAATTTAATATATATGAATGATTGTGATGTGGAACAACCTAGTTACAAAATCTCTTGAATTTGCATTCATATCTTGAATTCACGTAAATACCTTGGTTTATCATTGGTACAAGGCATAACTACGAGAAGAACTTACGAAGAAGTGAAAATGAAGATGGAGAAAAAGCTGACAAATTGGAAGGTCGGTTCCCTATCTTTGGCAGATAGAATCACCATAGTTAAATCGGTATTGACAACCATGCCTAACTATGAGATGCAAGCTAGCTACCAAACTACCACTCATGTTTTGTGATGATTTAGACAAGAGAATACGAAATTTCATTTGGGGTAGCATAGCAAGTTCAAGAAAAGTGCACCTTGTGGCCTGGGAAAAGATATGCCCACCCAAAGAAGGACCGGGTATACGTCAGACTCGAACACAGAACCAATTATATCTCATGAAGCTAGTTTGGCAATTGATGCTAGAAAAAGATGCGTTATGGGTTCAGGTGTTGAAAGTAAATATGGCACAAGGATGACCAAAGTTTCAGAGCATCGGGAGTATTATCACACCAATGGCAAGCCATGCTGTGGGTTTTGGACAAGACTAAAGATGGTAAGAAATGGAGAATTGGTGATGGAAGGAAAATATTATTTTGGCATGATAAATGGTTGGATACTAGAGAGGTAAAATTAAAGATGAAATTTGGAGGAACTCAGACTCAGCTAAAATTAGAGATGAACCAGAATAGAGAGATTTGGGGTAACACAGCTCAAGCCAGATTCACCATGACGTCGACATTTGAATTAATATCAAACCCAATTCAGCAAACAACCATAAATTGGTGTAAAATTTGGAAACTACATAGCCCCCCCAAGGTTGAAGTTGTTTACCTGGCTATGCTACCACGAGGCCCTGCTCACAAACCAAAGAAGAATTACATATAATATGACTGATGATGATCAGTCTCCTAGATGCAAGAACAAAATTGAATCATGCCTACCTATATTCAGAGACTGTACCGAGGTAAGTGCTATTTAGAAGCTGTTGGTCCATCCAAGGTGACATGAATACCTGGCTAAGTTTGGGTATGTCAGATAATTGGGGTCTCAATGGGGAAGAAGATTGGCAAGCCATTTTCATTTGTGCACTATGGCACATGTGGCGTTCAAGAAACCAGTTGATTTTCGAAGGACCACCACCATTAAAGAGAAGGAAGCAGAGTCGATTTTAAGGCTAGTTGGGGAGAAAAAGTTGGTACTTCTAGCTCAAAATGTAGTTGCAGAGAATCGTGTGTTAGAGAGTCCAAGAAAATGGACTGCACCTCAAGGTGGTTGGATCAAACTCAATGTAGATGGGGTGGTATGCATGAGAAATAACAATGCAAGAGCAAGAGGTCTGTTAAGAGATGATAAGGGAATGTGGCTGAAGGGTTTCTCAAAGAATATTGGAATTTGTACTGCACTGACTGCTGAACTATGGGCAATTTTGATTGGGCTCAAGCTAGCTTGGAGAGAAAATTATCTCAATTTAGAAGTGGAATCAGATTCTTGGGAGGCAAAACAGGCGATATAAATGAAATACACAACTAGGATCATGAGATGGCTAACCAATTAGTACGACATATTGCTGAGTTGGAGAAGCTTCATTGGAATTTGAAGTTTAAGGCTATTCCGAGAGATGCAAATGCTTGTGCTGACATTCTGGCAAAAAGGGCGATAGATGAAGACCCAGAGATAGAATTTTTGGACTCTCCCAGTTCTTGCTTACATTTAATGTTGTATTTGGATAGAACTGTTTTAAACTAAGTTTATTGTTGAATATTAATCCCTTTTTATCAAAAAAAAAAGAACATCAAATCTGAACTCAAATAGTTCAAATTAGATTTGAAATTTCTTCTCAAGTTTAAATCCAAAATTTTCTGAAAAGGAATCCCCTTTTTTGGTTTAGAAACATTTGTGTGTGTATAATACTGTGTATCAAGTCTTGAAACCATGTTTTCAAAGTCCGAAAATCAAATTTGAACCCTTGGTTTCATTCTAGTCTTTTGAACCTTTACTGTCAGAGAATTGATATTTTTGTGCATCCTTTGTTTCAAATCCAAATCCAAATTTCTCTTCTGAGCATGTAACATATGTTTATATGAACCTATCAAGATCAAGATTTTCTACGATTGCAGCTCTAGCAATGTTGCCCTGCTTTCTTTTACAATCACGAGCAAAGTTGCCTTCTTCGTCACAGATAAAGCATTTGCATTTTCTAACTTTATCCGCATTATTTCTCTTAAATACTCTAATATGAGTCTCATGGGGCTTTCCTCTATAGGTTTTAGCATTTCTGATCCCATACTTCTTGTTTTTCTGGTAGTAGCCTGAGATTGGGATTTTGCTGCAGAATGACAAGTCCTTCAAGCTTCTTTGCAGCGCGGCTTTCTTGCACAGTTCTGCCAAGTATTGGTATGAGAAATTTATTCTCGGCAGTACACCTACAGTGCTTCCTAGGTATTTCTCCATGTATGCCTTTTCAAGTTCTTTTCCTATTAAAGGAGGCATCTTTCTGAAAAATTTCTCTGATAGTTCAGGGCTAGTATACATATGCCCCGACTTTGCTGCTAGGACCTTGTAATCATTCATGTAATCAAACAGGTCCTTCATGTTGTTGCATGCCAATCTTTCAAGATCATTGTAGGCTTGATCTTGCTCCACTGTCGAACCCTGGTAAGGGTCCTCAAGTAGGATTATTCTTCTAACCTGGGAAATGACATTTTGTGGATCATCGGCAATGTTCACCAATTCTTCAATTTATTTCATAATTTTTGGACAAACAGAATTCGAGTTATCTCCTTTTCAATCTCAGTTTTTTGAAAAATGTCAGAAAAATAGAATTTAAATGCATAAAATAGGTCCATTTGTCCAAATAAAAAAAATAAACATAAAGGTTGTTTTGATTCTCTGAACATGGATCCAGGCTCAAAAAAACTAGATCAGCCCCAAATTGCACCCTTTTCAAATGTGTCTGACACTCGATTCAAATCTCTCTCAAATTTTTCCCCTTTTGAGTTAGATCTAATTTTTTGTATTAAAGTGTAGACTATTGTCTGTATTTTAAGGAATCAATCTGCCATTTTCCCTTCCTTTGTATAGATTTTCCGAAAATCGACCTAAAAAATCAAGAAAAAACACACACAACTGTGTATCTTTTGAGTTCAGTTTATGTTTCAAAATTCAAATCCAAATTCAAACCCTTTGCAAGTTGGTTCAAGTTTCAAAAAATTTCAGTCTTCAAAATAAAGTTGTGGACCGTCCTAAATCAATCATAAAAGTTCAAATCATGCATCTAAATGATTGTTCAGGTTTGCTAAAGGTCAGCTGCTCAAATCAGCCCAAACTGAACTGAACTTAATTGAACCAAATTCAAAATTTCTTGTTTGTGCAAGCTTTGAAATTGATTTGTTATGATTGTATGATGTTTATAGACTTGATTGCATATTGGCTTAATGATTCGATGGTCTGATTAGCCATGAAAACCCTAACCAGACTCAAATTGAACAAAATTACCCTTGAATTGTACCAAATTCAATTTCAAACTGTGGCTAATCAAATGAATGCTTGAAATATGTCTTGAAATTCTTATAGATGCTTGATGCATTAATGAAACTTGAATTGAGACCTTCGAAATTGAAAAATAGGCTTGAATACTGTTGTTTGGTCTGAAATGCCCTTTGGTAGTGAATTGAATCCTTTTGAAACAAGTTCAAACCAAATTGAAACTTCACTGATGGTTATGATATCCTTAAATGATTTTTGCATCAATAGGACTTTGATTGAGCCTAAAAGTTCAAATGAAATTAGAAAGGTTGTTGTTTTGCCCAAAATGCCTTAAAATAATGAACTGTGCCCAGCAAAATCAAAATTGAACCAAATTAATGATTGGCTGATGTTATTGAATGCTTATTGATGATGACTAGATCAATAGGATCTGAACTGAGCCTCTGAAATCCCAAATTAAATTAATTTGTGACTGTTTGAGACCAAACTGACCCAAATTTGACTCACATCGTCCAAACTCGAAATTTAAATCAAATTTAAGCTTGAAATTGTTATAAACATGTCTCTGGAGCTTAATTAGATCAACTATTAGATTTAAAACCATAAGTAAATCATAAAAAATTGAAATTGAACAAAATGAAACAAGGATGAGATGGTGGTGGCGCTCAGCCACCTCCAGTCATGAGTAGCATCCATTGATGGTGGGCCATTCGACTCCTCTCATCAAGACAATGCCAGGGAGGTGTTCAAGCTGCCATCAACCAAATCCCCATTGACACCAAGGCCAAACCTCGGTCAAAGTCGAGGGAAGAAGAAGAAGAGAAAAGTATGCTGGTTGATCCAACGGTCCAAATTCAAATGTCCTGATCAAATCCAACGGACGAAATTAATTATCTCCATATATTAACTTGTATATTTTTGTAAAAATAGCAAATAAAGTCTTAAAATTTTTAAATAAATATGTAAATTCTCGTAAATTTATGCTCTTCATTTCTATTTGAAGTTTTGATATATTTTGAGCATATATATGTTCATAAAATTTAAAAATCAAATGAAAAAAATTTCTTTTATTTTAATAAAAGAATAAAATTCAAAAAAGTGCATAATAAAAATTGCAAAAATGTCCATGTATTTGAATCCAAAACTCACAAAGTGCGTTATAAAAGATCTTTTTTTGCAATTTGTAAAAAATAAAGATAATTAAAAGTTCAAAATCAAATATAGAAAGTCATATTTTCAAATAAATTTCTATATCAAATATCTCAAATAAATTTCCAAAAATCCAAATTTTCTTTTATGCGTTAAATATTTCACATGCACGGAAATTTATTAAGCAAATATAAATTTTCCTCTAAATAAATTGTATTTTCCTTAAACAAAAATCCCTTTAAATATATCTATGCACCAAAATAAAATCAAACATCTTTGTACATGCAAATAAAATCTATTTTCCATCAAATAAAAATTCAAAATTTCTTTATGCATATAGAAATGTTTTCGAATAAAAATCATTTAAATAAAGGTGTGAAATCCCTTTTAAATGTATGAAAATCTAAATGAATTTAGAAGTGCATCAAGTGTCATATTTTCTTCAAAGAGTATGTTTCCTCACTAAATAGGAAATAATAAATAAAAATTCTTAAAAGTTCAAAAATGACAAAAAATTGCAAAATATTCAAAAAGTACATAAATGACACCTTTTAAAGGTCCAAAATGACATAAACAATAAAAAGGATCCAAAAATGACATAAAATAATAAAATTAAAAAGTCCATAAAAGACATCTCTCAAAGGTCAAATATGACATAAAATAATAAAATATAAAAAATCCTTAAATGACATCTCTCAAAGTAAAAAAATAACATAAAACAACAAAGTGCTTAAAAGTCTATAAATGACATATTTTCTTACAAAAGTATGAAAATTATTTTAAAAGTTCATAAAAGACATCTCTAAAGGTCCCATAATGACACAAAACAATAAAAAATGTTTAAAGTTCTTAAATAACATATTTTCTCATAAAGCTATGAAAATGAAGTCTAATAATGAAAAAACTTTTGAAGCCTCTAAATTGAATTTTTAAGTTTTTGTGCTATATTTTTTGTCAAATTTTCTCAAAATTATAACAAAATTTATGTTTTCAATTAATTATGCATTACGCATCATACATGACTACTGAATCAAGTTACAAAATACAACATAATTACATATCAATTAAAAGCTACATTCAATTAGTGTCATAAAATAGTATACTATATCATGTAAAATTAAATAAATTGTTGATATTGCCAAGAACAAAAAGTGGTATAGTGGTTTAGGATATTACTAAAGATTGTGCTTACTTGAGTTCTATCAAAAAATCATAAGTCTCTTTGCATATAAGCATCATTTTCAAATATCCAAATGTTCATGTAAAATTTCATTAAATTCAAATATGAAAATTATATAATTATCAAATATCTTAAAATTCCAAAAGCAAAATAAAATTATACAAAGTATATGAAATTGATAAACTACCCCTTTCTCTCTTGAAATAAAATACATTCTCAGGAGGCAAAAATAATATTTTCAAAAAGAAATAACATAATCTCCCTTTAAATGAAATATGTCTTCATGAAGAAAAGGCATTCACTTAATAAAGGTCAAAAATAAAAGACTAAAGCAGAAATAAAATCAAATCTTAGTTAGTAACATCTTAAACTGACTTAGAAAATAATTAAGACATCGCTTTCAAATTAAGTCACTTTCAAAGTTGTCATTTTGTGTTATTTCCTATGCCCCACATCGCTTAAGAATCATAAGTATTGATTACTGAGATAATACCTCATGTAAATAATGGCAGAGGCTTGCACCTGACTAGGACATAGAACTCCAGAACCTCACTGGTTAAAAATTAAACAAAACTGCGAACGACTGCATGCACCCAAGTCCCAGAAAAGATCACGCGCGTTTGGGGGTGACCTGGCCTATTTTTCAAAGTATGCATCCTTCAACCGCAGAAGATGAAGTCGGGTTGAGCTCAGAGCGCGGGGAAAGGGCGCCGACAATGCAACGATTATTTTAAATAACTGTTGCTTTGTGGTGGGATAAGGTATAATTCTTTTGCAGACAACAGTTGCCCGTACTTTTCATAATTATGTTTTCCCAAAATTCTAAAGAAATAGTTATTAAAATAAATGTCGTTCCTCTGTAGACTTAAAGCAACATTTCATATTTAATAACGGTTGTCCTATCCCGATCCTATATGTATAAAAACATCTTTCGCATCTTCTCTCTTCACATCTCTTCTTCAACCTCCTCTAGTCTCCTTCCACCTTCTCAGCTTTCTCAATTTTTGCCTTTATTTCTTCCTCTTCTGCCTCCACACATCTAGCAGATATGTCTCTGCTAGAGGTGTGGAGGTGATATGATCTGATCATTTTTTTCCTCTCTTTCCTGCTTGGCCACCTAGTTCCACCTCTCATGTTATTCTTCTTTCTTGGCACGGCCTAGTTCTGCCATCATAAGGTAATAGCTTTTGACTTTCTTTTTCTCCTCTCTTGGCACGACCTTTTATTAAACAAAATAAGTTAGAACTTATTGTTTGAACATTTTGTTGCTTGAAAGCTTTGTGGGGTGATTTTTCTTATGAAATAGGTCTATTATGGACATGGTACTTTGTGAGGTGTTTATTGCATGGTACTTTGTTGCATGGTTTAGAGTTTAAAGTAGTATTGCATACAGTCCTTTCTAGCAAGTAGTAATTTGCATGCAGTCTTTTCTAGCAATTTGTAGTTTGCATGCAGTTCCACCTAATTTGGTTTTATTCTTCAATAGTTGGTCTATCGTGCTTTGTAGGTGACAAAGAAGTTATGGGCATGGGAATGATCGACTCCGCCAGATCATCCATGTCTTCCACCGATCTTGTGTTTTTATCCTCTCGTCGATAAACATTGTTGTAATTTTCTCCTCTCACAGCGTCATATGTCCTCTCTTCTTTTAGGAGGTAATTTTTTATTTATTTTGTTAGTTCATATAATAGTTTAATAGATAAATGTGCAAGCAAATAGCAACAACTTTTGTGTATAGAAAAGTATCAGAACTTGAGTGTAATGTTGTTAGGATTTCAATTATTTAAGACTATTTATCTTTTGGTAGCAGAAATATAAAGATGAAATATACAAGATGAGTGAAATAAATAAGTATGAACAAAAACCTCTACGTATGAAGAGAAATCTGCTATCTAAAGAAAATATATAAACTAAATAACCTCTTCTTTATGGTAAAACATAGGAACACTTTAGGGTGAAAGCAGACTTTATAATTTATAGTGTTGGATTTTTACCATGTTTCACCTGCGTCAAGTATTGTACTAACTTGATTGTTTTTCTGTGAGTCTTGTAGTTTAAGGACCCTTTTAAGTACATAGAAAATATACGGGCCACTAGTTTTGTATTTCTGTAGATATTGTATTAACATTATTTTACAATACTTTTGTAGGTGAAGCACGACGGATAGGTTGATTATACTATCAGGGCACTGATGAAAATCAAGCGTTTCAACTTAGATAGAGAGAGGGAGAGAGAGATTTTTCTCGCCTAAAAGAAGTATATGTTATTTAATCTATATTTTTTTTGACATTTTATTGTGTATTGTAGAGTACTAATTGTTGTTATTTGTATTTTTGTTGTTTTTGCAGGGAGGGGATGGGGGGGTTCCGTACAAGATGAGAAAACCGACAACAATTCTTAGCATTTTCAAGGGACCATATACTGGAAAGATGCAATTGTTCGAGTCAGACTTAGTACTACGACTGTATCTTTTTTGGCTATGTTCATCTTGAAACCTTGAGAACCTTATTTTTATAACTACCCTAGAGATAAGTTATGAGGTTAGAGATGATACATGTTGTGGTAAATAAGCAACAAACTACACAAATGTGTCTTCTGGAGCAACCTTAGATTTTTGACATAGCTAACGATAAGTTCTCAAGAATTAGAAATTGGAAGACAAGTTCTTGAGGTTATTTAGGGTTTTGAGTTCATTTTTTTATTGTGATCAAATTGTAATTTGTGACATATTTATAATATATTAATGTTTTTATCGTGCTATCCATGTTTTATTGTGCTATTTACGTTATTTTGATAATTTTATAAATGATATATTGACTAGTAAAATCTGAGGTCAGCCATTTATAAAACATTTTAAAAAAATAGTCATCTAATGCAACGGTTAATAGTAAATAATCGATGCCTTAGCTGTACCGAAAGCAACGGCTAATAGTAGATAACTAGTCTTAGCTGGATATTAAATTCTTATTTTCGTGTGACAAAACACTTTTGTCAACGATTCTTCACACAATTCAGCAACTCGTTATACAATAACGCTTACTTAACAATTGATAGATGTGTTGTTTTTAACGGTTGATATATATTTTTTTGTTATAGTGTTATCTGGACTTTTTAAATGTTGTCTCAGACTGTCTGATATGATGAGACATTCTATCTAAAGGATGAACTTCATACACTGATTGCATTTAGTTTGAATTAATTAGTCGTTTGGAATTAATTGATATACGGCAAGCACACAAAAATTTGCACTTCGGCGAATTCGCGAAGCACGGTATAAAATTTCTGTGCACCATACTTCAAGAAGCGCAATAAAGCACTCATGCAGTCTCCAAGGAAAGGTGCACATCCCCTTTTGTTTCTCCACCGAATCGATTCCCAGAAATTCCTATATATCTGGTGTCGTTTGCTGGTTCTAGGGCTTGTTAAGTCATCCTATCTGATATAATCACAAGTACAGATAGTGCTTTGAAATCCAAAATGGTCGATTGATCTGTTTTGCAGTGTCCAAAGTACTAACCTTGAAACAACAATAGAATTCAATTAGCAATTATAATATACGAGTATTGATAGCTATACTCTTTGTATCTCAGATATTTTGACTTTTTAAATGTTAATACTTAATTATAGAAGTTGTATATATAGAGCATGGCTAAAATAATATGCATAGTACACCACATAACGTACTATGCATATAGATATAGGTCAATAAATTGAGATTTAAGTTGCTCAATAAATTCTTCATATGAAAATATTGTAGGAAAACAAATTTCGTGATTTTTAGAGCTTTCTTGCTATTTTTTAAATATTTTTTAAAAACAGTCCAGATTTAATACTACAAAAGTGTCATTTCTGAACTGTTTTTAAAAAATATTTAAAAAATAGCAAGAAAGCTCTAAAAATCACGAAATTTTATTTCCTACAAGATTTTTATATGAAGAATTTATTGAGCAACTTAAATATCAATTTAATGACCAAATTAAATACAAATGACCCCATAGTACGTTATGTGGTGTACTATGCATATTATTTTAGCCATGCTCGTATATATATCGTACATTACTTATAATGAAACTTGGTAACTTGTTATATAATATTTGTGCTTATTCAATATAATATTTACCTTGAATTTTATTATTAAACTAAAAAGTAATTCACACTTTATATAGTTGATATTAGAGGTGGCAAGTCGGGTCGGTCGGGTGGGTTCGGGTCGGGTCGGGTTAGTTTGACCGTTTATAAAAGTCGGGTTGGAATCGGGTCGGGTGAGGTCGGGTCGGGTTTCGGGTCGGGTTGCATCGACAACTTTCGGGTCATGGGTCGGGTCGGGCGAGGTCGGGTCGGGTTTCGGGTCGGGTTGTGTCGATCTTTTTCGGGTGATGGGTCGGGTCGGGCGAGATCGGGTCGAGTTTCAGGTCGGGCTGCATCGACAACTTTCGGGTCTTGGGTCGGGTCGGGTGAGACCGGGTCGGGTTCGGGTCGGGTTGCACCGACAACTTTCAAGTATTATTTTGAGTTTTAAGTTCAATCGGACAAGATCGAATCGCGTTATTGAATTGTACAAGTAAATTTTGACTTTCTCTGATATTAATTTGTTAGTAAAATTAGATTATGATGTTGGCAAGATAGGATTAGATCAATTTACAAGTTGTATCAGGTCAAGTCGGGTCGGGTCGGGTCGGGTTCGAGTCATCATGTGTCGCTCCATCTCGGGTTACGGGTCGTCTCGGGTCGGGTCGGGCTTGGGTCCTCATGTGTCGTGCCATCTCGGGTTACGGGTCGTCTCGGGTCGGATCGGGTCGGGCTCAGGTCGCTCATGTGTCGCTTCGTCTCGGGTTACGGATCATCACGGGTCGGGTCGGGTCAGGTTCGGGTAGTTTGACTTTATCAAAATATCGGGTCGGGTCGGGTTCAGGTTGGGTCGGGTCGGGCGGGTTTGTCGGGTCGGGTCGGGTTCTGCCACCTCTAGTTGATATTAAGCTAATAGACACTAATGCCTCAACAAACTTCTCATAAACAATCGTTGCAAATACTGAAACATTGCCACATGAAATAAACTAAATACAAATTGATTACCCATGTTTTCAGAAAAGGGGAAGAAACGCTGACAACCTTCATAGTTCATATAGATACACTATTAGGAATTCCCTTAGGCACTTCTTTGGTTAACTTCCCGCCTGTGCCTTTTACCTCTGAAGTGTTCGGGTACAATAGCGTATAAGGGAAATTCACTGGTCCATTTCGGTTCTTCAGACCAGAATCCTCATTCAACGCCGTGATCTCGTCTTCTATTCCAGCCAACCGTTTACGGAACTTATCGAAAGCTTTCAGTGCCTTCTCCTCAGATGTCCATTCAGACGTGTCACGTTGCCCAAGGTAAACTTCATCTGATGAATGCCTAGACAATATCTCAAGCAGAGACATCCCCAATAAAGCCTGTACACGGCTTGTTATCGTCCTCAAGAACACCTCTTCCCAGTTCTCCTCCAACTCTTTATACTCCTTGGTCTCTGGTGTTGGCATCTTCTGGCGGCTAATGGTTGGCCGGTTAGGTTGATACCCGCCATAAGGGTATGACCCAAAATTAACAGCTGCATGTAAAGCCGAGGCAACCCAAATTATGGTGGTGCATGTCTTGGTTAGTTCCTTAACCGTATGCATTGTGGGCCACCATGTTTCATACCTTTTGTCTTCATGCCCTCTCTCTCGTATCTCCTTCCACCATGATTGTAGTTCATTATCAGATTTTACAATCAAGTCGTCCGGGTAATAGATGGAACAATACTCATTGACCCATGACTCAATGGCTGACCACACTGCCAAACCATCAACAGCATATGGATAGTCTTTTATTAGTAGATCAAGTTTGTACGGTTTTGAAGGGTCTTCAATTGCAACTCCTCTACAAAAGACATTAATAAACATTTGTTAATAAAATCACAAAGTTCCCTGAACTTGCACCTCACCATATTAAATTGATTAGATCCCAATTTTCAATCAAATTAAAAAGCTAGATAGTCAAAACATTTTCTGATTTCTATGACCCCATTAAGTCCTCTATTGAGCTTTCACCAAAAGACATTTAAAAAAGAAACTAAAAGTTAGAAGCATTAAATCCAGTGTATTCATTTGGAGAAATCACCATTTGCACAATATTACCTCTTGAGAAGGTCATCAGGCAGGCCTTGTTCCGTGAGTTTCCAGTTCCTGTAGATATCAGAAGATATTTCCATCGAGTACTTCTGAGGGAAAAGTGTGCGTTCTATTAGGCCACCGGCATTGACGAGGGATTCTCGTGCCAAAGCATTGATCTTCATTGTGTCACGGTAATGAGGGCTCATAAGCTTATGAATTGGGTGTGTGACGCTTAGCTGCCGATGGGAGGCTATGATGAATGGCTCTATCACTGCGTGAGTGTTCAGCCTAAAGATAATTTTAAAAGAAGCACATTTATCATTCATATCATTTTTCATCAAACTAACTGAATTTCTCTGGTGTAGATCTCATTCATGGATTAATAAATAATAAGCAATACCTTTAATTGCATTGAAAAATAAAATCAGTTAATTTTGATTGTTCCAGAAACTCAATGACATACCAGTGAGAGATGAGTTGGTGATATCCAGAGTCGTTAACAACAACATAAGCTTTGGCCAACTGCCAGATGGAACCCTCAACAGTACCTATAGGTACTGGTGTATAAACCTTGCTTTGCACCCCATCAGGATGGGGCACACTCAACTCGATGGCTAGTGGTTTGAGGGTGCCATCATCTTGCAGGAATAAGATAGTTCTGCTGGCATAGATATAATTCCCTTCCAATGCATTGAGTTTTGTTAGGTACGGCATGAAGATATCGTGGTAATCAAGTATGAACAATCTATTCTTCTCCAGTGCCTGTCAATGAGAATCAGCAAGAACCAGGAAGAGTACATGATGAATCCATATTATTATATAACATAGATCGACAATTTTATGTGAAGGATAAAGATGTATTTATTAATGATTAGTAGAAAAAAATAAGATGTTCACGAGATTGTTAATTTACCTCACTAACTGTAAGCCCTGTGAGATTCTTCTGAATGTGCTCTTTTGTTATAGTGCTTGTTGGAGGGAATTCCTGTGTTTCAATTTTAATAAACAACTATGCAATCTTTACTATTTTCATGTAAGGGAGAAGGAAAAATAAATAGCAAAAAAAGAAGAAAAAAAAAACAAATCCGAATGTACTCGCAAGCAAGGGTTGCCGGTTGCCCTATTCTTTGGAAAAATAACAAAGAAAAATAAACAGTAATTCAATGCACCTGCAAACGTTTGATCATGACTGGATTTGTACCAGCTAGCATTTCCCGTGCAAATTCTTCATCTTTTGTCCAAGCAGATTCATCAACTATGCATTGACATGAGCAACATAAGAAGAGCATGATGGCTATTTTATTTAGGTCCATGTTGTCATACTTTAATGTTCGGTCTAGTTTAAAGTTTAAGCCCCAAATCAAGTAGCACAAATGGTAAAACAATGACATAGGTATATCACATATGAGAGGGCCTATTGGTCCTTATTGTTACCTTTAATAACTTGGGGCATGGGAAGACTGAAGGCATCACCCCCATCAGGTGTCAACCATGTTTTGATAAAATCAGAATGGATATTCTTTGCCAGAATACTTAGAAGATTTGGGTGGGAATGAAGGGGGTGCATATCCTTCTTATTATAAAGGTCTATTGTATCCTGCAGCGAGTCAAACTCATGATCCTTATCAAACATAGCGGCAACTCCTGGGAGAAAGGCATGGCCGATGGCTTGCAAGACAAATGCAAAGGAGTCGGCCAACTTCAGGTGGTTAAGCTGCTCGTCTCTAGGCACATATATGTCTAAACTCTGCAGAATGTTTAACCTGCTCTCATAGTTTGAATCTGTACATAGTGTGAGTTTAGACCTTTTAGCATAAGACTGTATCTCAAGGATTACATTTTCAGTATATGAATGGTACAGTGGATATGAATACAATGATTGGTACTGGTTATAATATGATGATTGATCACGATTGTTGTCGAGTGATGAGTGCACCTTTTTCATTACCGCGGCTAGTACGGCCCCGACGAGGGTAAGGATGATCTGACCCACCAAGAATAGGACGTGTGTGGTGGTCATCTAAATCGTTGTAGACATCATAACCGTAGACCCGATCATGGAACTCAAGTGGCCTCATAGTATCATCGCCCCTGAGACAAATGAGTTCTTCATCCCTGTATGGCTTCAAAGGTGCTGGCATTTGGCTTGGCAGATATGACTGTTGAAAATAATTAATATGAATAAACAATTTAATTGAATTTTTAAACTTTGAGGGGAGAGTGAAAGAATCCATGTTTTTAGTCTGTAGACACTCACATCATTAGTGAAAAAGACGCGATCATAAGTGCACTTTGGATTGACCCAGGAGTTGCAAACGAAATGGAGCCGTCCTTTGCCGGGCACACCCTCGAGGGTGAGTGTCTTGAGGTAGAACTCCGACTCGTGGATGTTTCTCACAATGACAGCACCAGGGATGCCCTGGTTGCCATCCCATTCGAAGCTGATCGTAAACACAGATTCGCCGTCAGCCACTTTTATGTTCGGTGGATTCGCCTCCAGCAGGTAGGCTTCTTTTCCTACCTTGCCTCTTCCAGTAGCTATATATAATATGCATTAAAAAAATCATGAAGACGTTCGGCATCAACGATATATTCTAAAATCAAGGTAATCTTTGATAACATTAATCTGTGATCAATAAATTGTAATTCTTAATTAATTAGAAACCGAGCAGTCCTTGGAGAAGCAAATACAATAAGGGTCTAATGTACTTGACTTGGCACCACCTAACTTGCAGAAATCACCCATTTAGACATTCCGTCGAGCACCTCATGTGCACAAAACAGACGATGCCAAAAAGCTTCCACGTAGTGAAAGTTTTAATCCAAGGACTGGCATATTGACAAGTAGTTACCTTTTAAATTAAACAGAAAGATCTCAATATAATAAAATAAATTCATAAACATGTTGGGTTCATACCTGAATAAGATTTGAAAACAACATTATATTTTTTTCCAGAGTAAACAAAAACACCAGATAAAGTGGTATGGAGAAAGGTGTCTAACAGCACAAAGCCTATAGTATTGCACCCTTTCTAATTTTTTAATTCGAATTAAAATTAGGGAAACACATAAATGAGAAAAAAATGAAAGAAAATTAAAAAACAGTTAATTTCTTAGACCAAGTAATTTATGAATTGCTCGGAATAAATCACTTAAAATTAACTTTTTTTTCCTCTCCAAAACTTTCTTGTTTGAGACTTAATAATCTCTATCTTCGAATTCGATTTTCTTAATTTCTAATCGTCAATTAAAATAACTGCACAAGAAATTTTTAAGCACAGATTAAAATTAAAATTTATTTTACTATTGTGGCCCTAATAATACCTACGGCACCCACGTGGGACGTGGCCACGTCATAAAATAATTTCAACTACCTCAAAGTAGGAACCGAATCTGCTGCTCGTAAATCTCTGCTTGCTTCCCTGCTTGTTTCGATCTGGACCGTTCAAAACTCATCTAACGGCCAAAGTATCTGCCCCTGAATCAAATCATAGCCGTCCGTGACGATCGAACGGTCGGATCGAAAACAAGCAAGAAAGCAAGCAGAGATTTACGAGCAGCAGATTCGAACCCCTCAAAGCAAGACTATGGTTTCCTAAAGAAGTCCAAGGCATTCAGTCTCCTAACAAATAAAAAGAAATAAAGATTACTTATTGACTCGAAATGTTCAGTCACTAATACGTCATAAAATCTATTTCTATTGGGATGTCAATGGACCATATTCACGAGTAATTTGTCTATTATGCGATCTATTCGGTTCGTAAAAATATCATATACAGCCTGCGAAAGTGGGCTTAGAATGAAAGATCGGCCTACTCATGGGCATCACAGCCGACCCATGGGCTACCCATACAGGCATGTCCAATATTCCAATGCATCACAACATTAGCTCATCAAATAAAAAACGATTTTTTTATTATTGAATGTACAGTCTGTAATTACTGAATTGTGAAGTTTATGAAAAATTTAAAATTTCAGATTGATATCGATTGATTATTTAATATCATAATAAGTTAGCAGTATTATAATCGATCCAATCTATTTAGGCATCACATCATATAGTGTCCCAATTTAATTCAGTATTATAATTGGCCCATGCGTAGCTAATGGGTACAACTTCACTGCCCATGCCCCATGGTACGCTCCGGTCGTCCATAACCCGGCGCTACCCATCCTCCATGACAATGGGTCGGGCGAGTATAATGCTTGGGTCGGCGAGCCAAACTGACAACACTAATTTTGAGTTGGGAACCTTTGAGTTCCGTTTAGCGATGAAAAAAAGGAAGAGAAGGATCTGTTTGTCGCGATCAGATCCATCATTATTTAATATATTAGAGTCGTTACATGAATTTTGATCAATTCAGATTGAAATAAATAGAAGATGAGCATAAACATAAAACGAGCAGAAAGGGACCTGAATTTGCTAGAGGTGGCAAAATATGACCCGACCCAAGAAACCTGCCCAACCCGGCTCGAATGAACCCGATCCGACTCTATATTTTGATAAAGTCAAACTACCCTAACCCGACCTGACCCGACCCAAGATGATCTGTAACCCAAAACGAAGCGACACATGAGTGACATGAGCCCGACCCGACCCGACCCGAGACGACCCGTAACCCGAGATGGAGCGACACATGAGGACCCGAACCCGACCCGAGACGACCCATAACCTGAGATGGAACAACACATAAGGACTCGAACCCGGCCTGACCCGACCCAACTTGACCTGATACAACCTGTAAATTGATCTAATTGTATCTTGTCCACATCATAATCTAATTTTACTAACAAATTGACATGAGAGAAAGTCAATATTTACTAACACAATTCAATAACGCGACCCGATCTTGTCCGATTGAACTTAAAACTCAAAATAATACTTGAAAGTTGTCGGTGCAGCCCGACCTGAACCCGACCTGGTCTCGTCCGACCCGATCCAAGATCCAGAAGTTGTCGATGCAGCCCGACCTGAAACCCGACCCGGTCTCGCCCGACCCGACCCTTCACCTGAAAAAGATCGACGTGACCCGACATGACATAGCCCGATCCGACCCATGACCTGAAAGTTGTCGACACATGACGACCCGAAACCCGACCCGACCTCACCCGACCCGACCCCAACCCGACTATTTTAGACAATCAAACTAACCCGACCCGACCCGAACCCGCCCGACCGACCCGACTTGGCACCTCTAGAATTTGCTATAACACCGTAGCACGCTACACAGCTTTGAACTTGGGATATCGTCCGCTCATCTACAATCCATTGCCGACGATGAAAATCAGAATGAGTTATTTTTGAGACACGTCGATGTGATAAAAAAATGACAACATTGATCCATGGAATTAATGGTGAGTCCAATTGGACCCAAATTAATGTGTAGTGTTGCACAATCGTACACTGTGCAACCCCGAATTCGGATTCAGCAAAAAGTGATTTTACAAAATCCTATCCAAATAGTAAAATTAATTTTTTCGAGGTAATTTTCTCAGGCAAGTTTGCCGAATCAAAAAATAAATTTAGAATTGCTATCCAAATAGTAAAAATAAAACATTAATAGAAGAGTACTAATTTGAAATGATAGAAGAGCTAGGTTGCCCGCATACTTCAAAATCATGCCGCACCGCGTATCGGATACGTATCCGACGCGGATTCGGGTGCGATACGGGTGCGATACGCACCGGATACTCCACGTGGCGTATCGCATTATTTTAATATTGGAATACGGCAGGATACGGCTCAGATACGGCAGGATACGGCTGGGATACAACACAGGATACGGCTGGGATACGTTTCAGTACGCAACGGTCAGTATTTTGGTCATAAGTTCTTCATCCGACTGATTCAAAGTGCGTTGAAAAGCTAAGAAAGAGTTTTATAATCTTGGCTTATCATCTAAGATATTCTATCTCTTGATTCCTACAGTAAAATATACTAAATTATAGCAGTATCTTGAATTCTTACAGAATAAACTTAATTTAATCTTAATTACTTCTAAAACCTACATAGCAATATATATTATTATTTTAGAACAAAATACTGGATAACATGCATCTATAGTGGTAGTTGAATGTAAACAAAATCAAACATTTTACTATATAATGTGATTTTTTTATTATTCTATATATACTTCCGTATCCTAGTTTTTTTTTAAATGACGTATCTCCGCACCCGCACCCGTGCAACATAGTAGAAGAGTAATGTTATTTACTATTTGATAAGAGTGAATATATATATATATATATATATATTTTATTATTATTATATACTACAAGAGTGTTATTTTTCCTTTTGTTCTTATTTTTGGTTCAAATACTGAAATAACACTATTTGACGTTATTTTCCTCTTTATATTTCGTGCGAGCAATTTACTCTATCAAAATAATAATAACAATAATAATAATAATAATAATAACAACAACAAAAACAGCTCAGTGTATGTAACTTTCGCTTGCGCGGGTTTCGGAAAATGATCGGACTAGTGACTAATATTTTTTCACTAAGTACAGATAGGGAAAGTCTAAAGGGTCGGAACGGGCTTTACAAGGGCCGGGTCTAGAGGGCCTACGAAAGGATCGAGTCTAAAGAGGACTTAATAGGGGCCGAGTAATAAGGGCTTTGGTATAAGAAAATAGGCCTGGCCCCTCTAAGGCCCGACCCTTATCAGGCTCTCGAGATTGCAGAGGACCGGATAATAAGGACTTTGGTCTTTTTTTTTAACTTTTTTTAATTGTGAAAGGGTTGATAAGGATATGAGAGGCTGGCATGGATAAAAATTGCAAAGGGCCGGATCAGAGCCGGACGGGATCGAAGTTTGAAAGGACCGGGTAAATAGAGGCCTGTATTTTTAGAATAAGGTCCGGCCCTTCTAAGACACGGCTCTTATAATGTCCGGATCAGAATCGAATCTGACAGGAGTTTTACAGAAGTCGGACTGAAAGCCGAGGGCTTATGGCACATTCCTAAGTACAGATAATAGTGTTTGTGTGTGTGAGAGAGAAAGAGGGAGACTGACCTGGATCGGTGTGGGTGGAGGAGACAAGGCGAAAGGAAACGGTGTCACGGGGAGAATCGAGGGCCTCATGGTGGCGGGACGGAACGTAATCGGGGAGATCCAAGACATGCTTCCCGACGAGAACTACCATACCTGTTATCTTGCCTTGCTTCCATGCCGGGACATTCTGTCCAGTTAGGCAATCCCACAATGCAACCAAGTGCCACAACATGTTGTGCAAAGTATCACAACTGGTTAGATTTTAATTGGAGATGGCCAAATTAAATGGAACTATGGAAGTAATAAAAGCGCACCTGCAATGGTTGAGACTTAGAGGGGGTTTATATTTATATTTATGTTGATGGAGAGGAGAGTAGCAGCTTTGGTCAAGCCGCCATTACCTAACGCTTCCACATAGTCAAAGGAACCTCACATCAAATTTATATTTAACAGAGTAAAAAACAAAAACAAAAAAGTTTTCCTCTTTTTATGTCGAGAGAACAAAGAATGAAAGTTTGAAAACATGAAAAGAAAAATAGTCAAAATTTTGAAAAAATAAACGATTTAGTTATACCCACATTTTTTTTTCTCCGATCACTACTAGAATTTTAGTTATTTCTGTGATTAGCTAATATTTTTTGTCTGAAAAAATAAGATTCGACAGAAATAAAAATATTTTCATATTATTTTCATGGATAGATCTACGAAAAAAGTCATGAATGAAATAATTCAAGTGCTTCCAAAAAAATAATCATGTGTTTTCACGAAAATAATCATGCTACAACATCTCCATAAATTTTAGTGGTAAATTTCCCTCCCAAAAATTTCGCTTAATTTTTTTCCCACTCAACGAAAATTCACTCAAAAATAATTTAAGTTTTGTGCTGGCAAACCCTAGCCGCTAACACTAGAACAAAAAAGCCACGCTTGTTACACTTGTTAGCAAAACCATCAAAACATTCTCTCTCTCCATTTTCGCTTCTCTTCCACAATCCCCAGATCGAAAGCCACGTTGCTTTCTTCCAACATTTTCATGTTACTTATATCGATCGAGAAGGAGAAGGGGGTGAAATTGAAAAGAGTGGAAATAGTAGTACAAGAAGAAGGTCAGATCGGGATAATGGGCAAAAAGGATGCTGATTCTAAAAGCTTCGTCCAAGATATAAGATCTGTGTGACTTGTATCCTCTGGGCATTCGAATAATCTAATGGAAGTTTAGTAGCAATTGCTGGGTTCATTTTTTGGACATAGTTTGAAACCTCAATCGAACAAAATAAACCCAAGACTAGAGGGCACAGGAGCGAGAGCAAGACAAAATCCCTTTCTTCCTATCAATTCTCTATTCTCTTCGACTTATAATTTCTGAAACAAAAGCCAAGATCCTCCTCTCAATCACTCAGAACCTTTCGGTGCCTCCTTTTGCACGCATCAGCCCGTTGAAACAGCGATCGACATCAAGGCGAGAATGCGAATGTGAATGTGAATGTGAATTGCAACCATTTTTCTGTGCCATCTACCCGATTCGAGAGATGTAAAACAACAACAACTTCGAGATTGGGTGTGACCACATCTTCTGGTCTACACTAGCGATCCTGTTGTTTCTACTGATTGGTTACATGCTAATTTGAAAGAACCTGATGTGAAGGTGATTTATTGGGGTTAACATTTCTTCTGTAAATATTTTTGTTTATGTTTGTCAGTCCGTCTTTACCAGATTGAGATTTTTATAGCAATCTACTTTTGTTCTTTCTGCTCCAGATTTTTTATTAAGTTATTTGAACTTTAGCAACTCAGAATGTATATCTTTTGTATTTTATAGGTGCTTGATACATCTTGGTACATGATAGGAGATAAAAGGAGCCCACTCCAAGATTATCAGGTTTAATTTTTGTGTGCAATTTAGTTCAAAGTTTTAGTAGGATTTTAGTGCCAAATATACATGGTTAATATGTGCCAAGCATTCAGACCTCTAGTTATCCATAGAAAAGAACGGACAATAATTTTTTTGAAAAGGCTTAGCACGATCATTAAGTATTTTTTAACATGAACATGTAGCACTTCTAGGTGAATTATTCTTCGATGTGGATGTAATTTTAGCATAAAATCAGATGTAAGTATCTAGTAACATTTTATGTTTGATGTTTTTTTTATTAGTATATTTGCACAGAGCTATTCAAGTATCCAACAGAGGGTCAATATCCATTTTTTTTAATACTAGAAACAATTGATAATTTCATTAATTGCTTCCTTTCTTTCGAACATGCGGAGATAATGCTTGAAATTGGATTAGTTGACACCACAAATGGTAAGCCCAATTGACTTTTACAAGATAGTAATAAGTATATTATAAGAGTGCTTCATGTGAGCATAGTACATTATGCCTTTGCATAATGTGAAGTATATTATGACAACAAAACTTGAGGCCATCATTTAAAGTTGCCAACTTGGCGCATCAGCCAACGCCATCGGTACCAAGCATATCCATGCCTCAAAAACAATTGGCACAACTTACATCTTAGGTAAATTGTGTTAGGTTCAGATCAGATTATAATCAATAATTGCATTATATGATTAACCAAGCATCATTATACCAGTACTGAACAATTAGTAATCCTTGAATTTGATTACAAGATCCTTCTGTTCTTGTCCAACATTTTTTCAATTGCACCTTTTGGGTATCAATTATTTTAGTTCTGGAGTAAGAAAAATCAAGGATTGGACTTGAAGATAGTTACTGTCAAGTTGCTTGATTTCTCGAAAACTGTCATAATCTTTGGGATTGTTCTCGGATACTGGTAGGGTTCTGGTAATTTTGGTTTAAGCTGATATGATTGTTATTTGATTTCTGGTGCACTATTATGGTTTGGGTATGTTTTGATATGATATAGTACTTACATGATGCAAAGGTTTGCACCGCAAAGGGGTACTAGTTGGTCAAAGATCCATGATGATGCAACTTGGCTTGATGAAGCCACCTCCACGAGGCCCACCAGAATTCGATGTGGCAGTACTTCCTTTTTATAGATTTCTTCCTGATTGAATTTGTAACTAGGTAGTTTAAATATAGTTGACAGTACTTTTTTTAATTTTTCCTCAACATTTCACTTGCCTAATTTTTTTGCAGAACTATCTCCTAATCATTTCAACTACAGGAGCAATTAGTGAATGAGAAGGGACAAATAATATGACCTAATTTTGATCGATCATATATTAAATTATTGTAGATATTCGTTGGAAAGATGTATGTTAGTTTTGTCTGTAAATGAACTTGCGGTGGAGATGTAAAATAAATTTTAATATGTTGTGAAATAATTTCTTCATTTTTTTTTGCAATGTTGAAAATTTTAAATTAGTACTAATTACATTATTGAATGTGAATATGCATCATAAATTGGAAATAATTATTGAATGATAACAAATAAAATAAAGACTTTTGTCAGACACGTTGATAGAAAAATAATTATATTTGGTGGGATCAGTGTATGTTTATTTCCGCGAATATGAATTATTATTTCCATGAATGTAAGTTATTATTTTCGTGCAAACATTTACGTGGCTAAATCCACTGAAATGATTATTTCTGTGGTGCTGGACGGAAGTAGTATTTGTGTCGAGAGTAGTTGCGTGGAAGTTTTTTTGTGGGTATCCCACGAAAATGACCTCTTTTGCATGATTATGTCCACAGAAAAGCACTTTGTTCTTTCACAGTAATATCAACAACTCTAATAGTGAATGATCAAAATTATTGTGAGAGTCTTTTTTTTTTCCACTATCATTTTACACCTTGCTTCCATACTTGGTAAATATAAGGTTAAGATTTTTATAGTTAAATTATTGATGGATTGATAATATGAATAATATAATTATAATATAACTAAATTATACTTTTGATGAATTGCTTACAATGTTAAATAGATTATCTAATTACTTGTAGATACTAATTCAAAGAAGTGCAATCATTATGAATGTGAAGAGATTGTACTTGTAATTTTAAAAATATAATCAATTTTTTAAAAAAAAGTTCCACGACATAAAATGTTCCAAGAAAATTCCCAAAAAAATAGGTTCCACTTAATTTCTCTAATTTCAATTATTGGACTCCGACTCCACCCATTTGATCATTTCATTGTATGACATAATAACGATATGGACCCTTTGTACAACATGATAAAGATAGTGCGTACATTAACTTTTTGTTGCCTATAAATTCCGTAAATTAATTAGTTGTCCGTGTTGCGTGTTGATGTCTCTAAGGCATAATTTTGATTATTAACGTAGGAAGAAAAATGGTTATTGTATGAAAATTATAATGAAAAATGCAGTTTTCGTGTAATAAGCATGAAAATAGATATATATAACTACTCTACCCACAAAAAGCATTTTTTCTATGGAATATCATGAAAATATTTTTTTTCTGTGGAGCTAAGCATGGAAATAACTCCACAGAAATAACTTTGATTATGGGTCGCCTGTTTTTATTTTCCATTGTTAGCAATGACACATTTTCATGGTGTTTGTACGAAAATAATTCAAAAATTATCACATAAATACTTCAAAAGTTACCACGGAAATAATCGTATTATCAACATAATTATTATTTATTTGCTTATTTTTTTAAGAATTATAGAAATATTATTTTTGTCAACAAATATATTATTTCTGTCAGTAGAACCATTATTTTGGTCAGTAAATGTTTTATTTTTTTGCAGTGGAACCATTATTCTGTTCAGACGACAAAATCATCACAGATAAGTTGAATCTTGAGAACATAGTTGTGAGCACATTAAAGAATGGTCAGGATGAGGAAGGAAGACATGTTTACGATTTGATATTTACCGTCATGTCTCCAAAGCTCCACTCGTCATGAATGCCCACCACTCTGTTTACAACAATCTTAAATATAGTGTCAACTTCTAACTTAATTGAAAATTCACAACCACATAATATGGTAAAAGGATCGACATATGAAAGAAATTTTACTAGGAAGACAATATCTCTGGCAGCAAGAGCCAAACTGTTAGCACATGAAACTTTGTAAGTGCATTGTGGATCACTATCCGTGAACCTGTTGCTGAGCTTGTTGTCACGGCCCGCAACTGACTGTGATGTCGCGAATATTTAATCCTAAATATCCGCAAGGCCGTTTCTTCTTAACACATAAAATAATAATAAATAGAGCAAATGTCTAAAAATTTTAAACAACTTTTATTTTATTCATTTATTCTTTTATAATACAACCATGATCTCGAGTAGATCTAAGGTCCTAAAGCCTTACCTACTTTCATTCTCTTTAAAGCCTCCTTCAGCTCCGTCTCTTGAATTCTTCAAACAAATTGCCTGTTGGTGTCATGAAAATAATCATCTAGCTCAACCATAGTGCTTTCGTTCTCTCCATTGATTAACTTGTCGAAGTATTCTCTCCATTTGTTCTTAATCTCATCGTCTTTCACCAAAAGTCTATTTGTCTCATCTTTGATGCATTTGAATTGGCTGAAATCTCGCGTCTTTCTCTCGCGAAGCTTGGCAATCTTATAGACGTCATTTTTGCCTTTCTTCGTACCTAAGTTATTATATAGATCCTCATAAGCTCGCCCTCTTGCTTCACTCACAATTTCATTACATTCTTTTTGGCCATTTTATACTTTTGTATGTTGTCATCACTTTTGTCATGATGCGAATACTTGTAGCAGTTCTTCTCATTGATGACTTTTTGTATGTTCTCGTTTCACCACCAAATGTCTTTAGATTCACGTCTATTTCCCTTAGTGACTCCGAATATCTATGTAGCTACCTTTCGAATGTGACTTAACATCTTCTTCCACTTGTTAGTAGCGTCGTAATCGTCTTCGTTAAATGTTCCTTCTTTGGATGATATTGTCCTTAAAGATATGTTGGGCATCTCCTTTGAGTTTTCACCATCTCGTCATCGATATTTTGACGCATTTGTATTGTTGAGCGCGTATTCGAAATCGAAAATTCGAGACCATAAACTTGTATTGTTGGACGACGCACTCTCCGGATATAACCTTAGAATCTACGCAAGCTCGTTTGTCCTCTCTCCTAGTAAGAGCAAAATCGATCTGGTTCGAGTGCTGATCACTGCTGAAGATAACGAAACGGGATTGTCTCTTTCTAAAAAAGATATTAGCTATCATGAAGTCATATGCTATAACGAAGTTCAAAATATTTTCTTGTTTTTTATTTCTATCACCATATCCAAGAATAAATTTGTAAAAAAAATGTACCAACTTAATATGTATCATTACATGACATAGTAGATTTATAGATAAGTAAAATTTAAGTATGACCAGATATCTAATCCATAGAGAAGCATTTTTTTTTTTTTTTGAGCAAGAGGCATAAAAGTAATAAGCGTTATTTTTTAAAACATTCTAACTGTTTATAGGAAAAACATGAAATCTGCAAATAATCCATTAACGTTTCCTTCTTTTATTGTAAAATTTTGACACTTTTATTAGTTACTTCTCTTGATTTGAAAAGTTTTCTTGTGCAAAAACATAATGGAAAGTGACGCATGAAAAAAACAAACGTACTTAATAAATAATAATTGATCTTAATTGAATGCTATAATTACAATTTACAGCTAGCAATTGAGGAAGCAAGCAATACCGCTGAGTTGTGTCGTTGCACGAGTGCGGGTGGGGGTATCGTATCGGATATGATACGGATACGGCGATACGACTATACGGCGGTTTCAAAAATCTTTTGATATGGGTGCAGCTATATGTATTTAATTTTAATTACAAAAATAATTAAAAATATTAGAATTTAATACACAAATTAATAAAAAAAATAATAGTGTGACTTGTCTTGAATTTGAATCTCCTTCATGCTTCACATTTCACACATTTTTCTACCGATATAAAAAAAATTATCAACGATTTTACAAGACCCCATTGTCACATGAAGTTTCAAAATGTATCGAGGTGTACCGGAGATCGAATTCGTCGGTCAAAGTGAATAAAATAATCAGATACGCCAATATCGGTAAGCCACATCACTGATATGAAACGTGGTTTATCGAATACACATATCATGAAGTATCCGAGTATCCATGTATCGGATATGTATCCGATACAATGCTGCAAGATATGATCGATGAAATATCGGGTAGCATAGCCGCTGAGGTATATTAATTGATTTAAAATTGAATACATGGCATTCAATGGTTGGCTGCAGGAATGATGAGCAGGAATTTCCTGCCCACAACAGGGGCCCTTCAAGAGGCAGGAGGTTCGAATGTATACTATTGGCATGATTCATGACTAATCCGCAAATCTACCAGTAAACTCTTAAATTAATGCAATATATACTTGTCTACTACTAAACACTATTAAAGGTAATCTAAATTGATGGAATTTGATTAACTCAAGATTTTCTAGAAAACTTCTAATCTGAAAATTAAATTACCTCGATCCATAGCTTTTGGTCTTTCGGAGAGACACAACCACTTGATCACCGAAAGCCTTTAGTATCCGAGTAATCTCTCTCAAGTCTGATGGAGAGAGCGAGAGAGGCGGCAACGACAACGTTTTCTATGCAACGAAATATCCGAATTGCAAGTCTGAACCAAATTGGCCTTTAAACTTTATCACTATTTTCTCTCTGTAATAGCCTTTTAACTTTTTATGTATAAGTTATATTATTGAGAGAGAGAGAGCCAGACGAGACAGAGAGATTTCTATATTTATGAGTCGACCCCTTGAATTCAATAGGTGCATATTTGAATAGGTGCCTCTGTACATACTAAAGGATGCATAATACATATGCACCTCAGCCATTTAATATAATTCAATTAATCAAGCGTTTCTGAAAGGTGCAAATGAAAAGGCACCTCTAAATACATCTCACCAGATGATGTACAGCGCATTACATTTAATCAAAGAAATGTACATGTACAATGAACTTAAAAATGTCTAACGCCTTTGTACATTAATTAATTTAATTAATTAATTAATTTCTTAATGAATATAGAAACTAATTTCTTATCTGATCTTTAACTGGTCTAAAGTCAGAATATTGTCGTATTAAATTGTGTTTCCCGGGGACCAATAATATAATTGTATTATTCGTATAACTTTATATAATTTAGACCATCACTAAATTATAAAGTTATTAATACGCATTCTACACATTAAAAGCTCCACTTCTCATGACACATATTAAACTCGTAAATAATACTTAATTTGATCACTTTGTAACGAGTCTAATTAAATAATTGACAGTCCATTATTCAATATATATTTATATCACATATAATTCTATATATTATTGTAATTAATTAAATTAATTCCAACATAAATCTCTGATCAGTTTGACCAATAAGTTAATAGCTCCAATTATTAATTTAATTTATAGTTTTCAATCAAGAATAACAAAACGAGACCTTTCAACTGCGAAAAGATAATATAAGTTATATTACAAGTAAAACTTAATTGCAGGAACATTATGGATCGAAATGATAATGTATAAATACAACGGACAAATACAAAAAATACCAACGTTAAAAGAAATTAAACAGCAAGAACAACTCACAAAACATGGACCACAAAGAAAGTTTTTATAAACAAAAATTGATGAAACGAACACTTGTATGACTAACTCCTCTCAGAAAGGCACGTCCACGGTACAGCTACTGATATCAGATAGGTCGACGGCGTCTTTCGTACCCGGAACAGTCAAAGGAATTGTTTCTTGCTTCTTGTTAGAATCATGTTGAACAACTTTGAGTAGACCACATTCGTGATACTCCGACAGATCTAGAGCCGTTATCATAGTGTCGGCAACCACCTTAGTGAGCTTCTTCTCACAAATTAACTTGAGCCCTTCAATTTTGAACCGGTGTGCGGCAACAAACATGCGGTGGTACCTCTCTGAGGGTGTAGCCTCCTCGAATTCATCAGGTAAGGCATCAGTATAAATAAAATCGAGCATGTACTTGAAAGTGAGTGCATCCATATGCTGCACGGACACGCATAAGGTCTTCATGCTTGTATCAACATCCTTTTGAAGAGCAAGAAGTTCTGATCGGAACACAGAGGAACGAGCTGCAAGCACACACCTGTGAGCAGTGAATGTCTGACTTTGGATGACAAAAGTAATATCTGCAAAATCCCTGGTTTCTAGCAATGTACTAATCAAATCTAAAGGAGGTGATACAATTTCTTCTTCATTCGACTCGGCAGCATCTGAAGGCAAGGCAGGGCCCGGTGATATTAGCTTTTGTTGATAGTACCTTCGTAGGCGCGCAGATCTTGATTGTGCTTTCCTTGTACCATCAAAAATGACCCACACAATGAATTTATTCAACAAGCAATCATCTTTAGAATACTGCTCCTGATCTAATTTTGTGAGGTACGTCAGAGGCACCATGGGAAGCCCCACTCCCTCGCCGAGCGGGGTTTTGTCAAAATCCTTCTCTTCGTTCAGTTTTAAGAATGTGTCAATCTTCCAATCACCATTGTTGTCATGGTCTTGCACCAAGGAGATATAGCCATACTTCTTGACAGCCACTGCATCATCTAACAAACAGAGATAATACCACACAAATTCTCCAACCGGGTATAAGCGGATCTCCCATAGGCAGTCGCCTAGGTCAAAGGGACCATATTTGGAATAATACATTCTTTCAAAGGCTTTAATTTTCAGCAACTCTTCATTTATTCGTCCCTGGGATGCTAGTTTTGAAACCTCCTTCGTTTCAACTGTATACAACCCATCAGCATATGAGCCCATTACTGGCATGAGATCATGAGAAAGCTTATTAATTTGAGAAGTACTATGAGAAATTAGAATTTCAAAGATGATTGAGATGGTGTTGGATAGGGAAAGGAATTGAGAAGGGGGTTCAAAAGAATGTGAAATTAATAGGTGAAAGACTAGTTCACTATGTGCTCAGCACGCAGTTCAGAGATAAGAATATGGTGATAAAGATACAAGAATATTCCTTGCAAATTATATTTATTAACTACAACTTGTTATTATTAATTTATTTTTGAAGTGTTAGATTATTAATAGGTGGGGCCATCACAATAGAGTCAAAACATAAATATTCCTTAAACAATTTGAACTTATTTTGCACATCAATCTTCTTACCAGTGAAAATGTATGGTGCCTCTAAAATTGGATTTTATCAACTTGGTAGCGGAATGCGTTCGGGCCCGCAGACCAGCGTCTTGATCAGGTCCAAAGAGCGACTGAACCATCCGATTTCATCACATCATGAAGGATATCACATGATGATGAAACGTCATCCATGGCTGCATTGATCTTGGTATTAGCATGATACTGGTCAAGTAATTAGTAAGCTTGCTGTCTATTTAATAAGAACAAATGCCTTTAATTAGCTTTTAGTCCCTTAAGTACTCGCATAGAAATATTGCAGATAACCACAATTAACCCCTTTGTTTGTTCAGTGAAAATCTGGTAATTCGCCTAAGTGTTACCAAACTTTTGTTTCTAATTCTTTTTTTCTAGTTACATGCTTTGACTCGTTTAATTTGTACTTTTAATGATTAACTAATCCAGATTTGATTGCAACAGCTAAAAATGTCTGCCGCATACAGATTACTCAAAACTTGCATTATTGATAAATGCAGCATTAATTACTTCCAATTTTTTGGATTTCTCAAATGTTGTAGGGTCAGCTAAGACATTGCCAGCACTTTATGTAGATCCTATCAACACATTATCCTACAACTTTTTAACATAAGAAAATAATTTTCTCTTACATGGTATAGAAATTTGACTTTTTGTAACAATAACAGAAATTACTGGTAGCACGCATCATTTTTCTTCTTTTCAGGCATAATTGCAATCTTGTTTTAACATTTTAATGTAAAAGTTACAGATTAAACATAGTTTATGTACCTACAAGGATATTAGAGGAATCCATGCTGTTCAAAAATTGAACTTCAAAGAAATGAAACAACAACTGAGACCACCTAGTGGGCCAGAGTTGGTTAGTTGGGCCGATAAGCCCAATTGTGTTGGCTTGTTGTTTATGTTGATTATAGAACGCATATTTTTCAAGCCCGAGTAAAATTTATGGAACATAAAAATTTGTTGAGCAAAATCTTAATCTGAGGTTGTGAGTCAAATTTAGGGGTGCATAAAGTGTATAACGATTACCAAATTGAACTCTTATGTTAACTGTTGTGTCAAGGAGACGAATTTTTTAGCATTTTGTGTTGCGTTCTTTGAACCCAAGCAGATTTTATTGCTTTGATCTTTACCGTTCAATTAAACGATCAAAATGATTTAACAGTTGAAACTCTTTAATTTTTTTTCTCTCATTTTTTTGGGCATTAATTGTCAAGACAACTTCTCTAAAGATTTGATAACATATTTTTTTTAATACAGCCTTGAATCAAATTGATAAATGATATCATTCAACTAAATTATAACAATGATAACAACTTAGAACATCCAAAATATTACATCCTTGCATAGTTGCTTTGCAAGATACATAACAATACCTAAAATAAACATCCAAATCCTGATTAAATTGAATATCCCAAGTCTCTAATACTCAACCTAGATCACATGCTATTTTCTCAGACTATACCAACATCAGCCAATGAATATCAATGACTAAATATGAAAACTAAACACAGCTATCATCATAGAAAAATCATTGCTTGAGATCTGAGAATCCAAAAAAGACTAACTCCAAGCTTCAATTTTCCCACATCTAAAACAAAGCTAAAGCCAACAAGGCAACAACATACTACACTACACTTCATAAACGTTTCGCGCCACTCTCTCACACCAGCTCACAGGCATTGGCGGCCAGTTCTCTCCCTCAACTAGCGAGCTTACGTCTGATGGAGAACGACCTTTTTAAATACTTGGTTGAAGCCATTCTTCCTTGTCTTAATGCAATGAGAAGCGCTCAGGCCGAGTACAGTAGTGTACGTAGCCGTGAGACAAGGGAATCCCATCTTGGTACAGCCAACCTTGGGGAACATTAATCAGACCTATGGCCGTTTGATGTTTGTATCCGAGTTTGCCATGCCTACCCTCAATTTGTGGATTATTGGATTGCTATCTGAACAATATGCGAACCCGGTGGACCCGGATGCTGCTGAGCCGGTGCCTTTGGGCACGACCGTCAGTGCACTCCTCAATTATATGATTCACTCTCTTGAGAGGTATCAAGATGATTTGGCGTGTTTACATCAGTTATACGTCGGCGGATGACGAGGACCTATATTTGCGCTTGAAGAAACTCAATAACACATATGGTCGGTTCAGGGCAGTATCTCCAGATGCTATGCGTAATATCAATGCACTAATCAACGAACAGCCGCCGGTGCTCCCACATGCTAATCTGGTGCTACCCAACATGGTTTCAGTCCAGCTCAAATAAAGAAGGCCAACTAGTTCAACTCGAAATTTCTGTAAGAGTTTAAATAATATCTTTATGTTGCCACCCATATGTTGATCTCGTACTTTATGAAATAGTGTACAACTACATTGCTATGCAACACTCATGTGTTTGTTCTTAGTTTGGAATTCATTAAAGTCATGTATTTTGCATTTTCCCAAAAATATTTGGGCAAATTTTGATACAGATAGAGGTTTCATTGCATCCAATTTGTTGGTTGTGAGGACAGACTTCCGTTTGAGTCAGATTTGAATGCACATTTGTCATATTTTCATTTTAGCAGATTTAGATGGTTTTTTTAGTTTTTATTTTTTTTTTCTTTTGGAACGGTTTCCAGTGATACAAGAAGTTTTCGTAAGGGGTTGATATGAAAATTTCTTTTAAATTGTAGAGAATTATGTAGTAACTCTTCACTTTATTCCTAACTGTGATAAAATGTGATTTCTAATAGTTGATTTCATTTAATTTCTAACAGTGATAGTATGTTCCAATTTCCATCATTATTGAGATATTGATAATAATTGTGATGGGTGGAGTGCTTTTGTTTTTCATGTGCTGGTGCATGAATGATCTTTATGACAAGAGAGACGATTCTGATGGGAGTGCAACATCATCTCCTTCGTAGGAAAGTTCAAGGCGACAAAATGTTAGGTTCCCTATTTCTTTCGTTCCCCTTAGTAATTTTGTCTGACTTCTTTTTATGATATAAATTTTGACTGATTGTTGATATCCATTTTGTGGCATTAGCTGATATATACAATATGACTGTTTCGTTTTACATTTTAGTTGGTTTCACACTTTCACTTATGTTAATAACTCTTTCCCTTATGTAGATGGATTTTGACTGTTTTGTTTTACCCTTTTTATGGTTTCACACATTTACATAGTTTCAGTACTCTTTATCTTCTGCAGCTGGATTTTGCTCAATTAAATTCAGCATACAATACATTCATTTGCAATTCGTCCCATGTTCGACAAAGTTAGATGTTGAATTTGACAAACAGAAACAGGTTGAAATGAAATCAATCCCATGTATAAACTGATTTGTTCAAGATCGAGAACAACAAGAGAAGCACCAGGCAAACCCACAGCAGGCGAAACTCTCAGGTAAACGTCCTACTGCACACGCTCTACCTAGCCACCATGACACGCCCAGACCTCGCCAAGCGGAACCTACCAAGTACCAACCCAACCACCCCACAAATTCTCTGGCGAAACCCACCAGAGAACTACCCGCAACAGTAACCCACCTTCAAAGAAATTTTCACCGTTCCGCTACGCGCTAGACCTCATTTAATGCATGGAGGCAACCAGCTGCCTTCAAAGCAAGGACATATAAATTGCATTTGAGAGACATGAGTGAAATATAATTCAGTAGTGATGTTGACTACTTGTATAAACATAAGCTTAACAAGATCGAGATCACATTAAAGAAAACAAATTAGAATTGGAATATACTATATATTACATGAAGCTGTAAGTGGCCTTACTTCTAACAAGAAGTACAAAATGATGAACCAATAATCGGAACTGGAAAGTACAGCTTGTTTCATTGTTAACAATTAGCAAGGCGAGAAAAAAATCGGCTGTGTTGTATATGTCAGTGAACCGTGAGGACATAATGGAGTAACAGTCCGATCCCCTAAGTTGTAAACTTTAAAATTATGATTTGGATGAAATCCATGTGCATCATGACAAGGACACGACGACACTTGATCAGTTAAATAAATGCAATTCTCTCGTATATCATCACGACCAGAAGCAGAAGCAGAAGCAGAAGCAGGAAGGACGTACGAGCAAATGGGACTGAAAAACAAAGCATTGCTGCCGAGGCTTGTAACTTCTATCAACGGACATGCGACATCTTTTAGGTTAACCTTGTACAATTTTACTTCACGCAGCGAGGAATATTGCAGACCAATCTTATTGTTCCCTTCCATTAGAAGCTCGATGAGTTCGCCTTTCCACTCGAGGAGATAGCTATTCCAATAAAGGGGCAGGGGATACTTGCTATTCATCACCCATTTGTAAGAAGTAGGGATTTGGGGTTCGTAGCAACATATACCATGCCATGAAGTGGCATAAACTTTACCCTGGTAAAAAATGATATCCTGAAAACAATTTCTAGTAATTAAATAAGTCCATCTCTTATCTCCAACCTTTGCCACCAACAACCATCCCTCAGTTAGACAAAAAGTAACTGGAAGTTCATCAATGTTGCCGCATATAATTACTTTCTTGATGACCCGAAATGCTGACTTTAAGGGGGGTAGAGAGACACGAGCACCGGTGAGAGGTTTAATTAGTTGAAGCCTCCCTGCTGGTCCAGCGGTCACGAGCCAACCCTTGTAGGAGCCCAGCCAGCGGTGGTCTCGCAGGGAAGGAATGTTGACAGGGACAGAATAAGAGGTGGCAGTGCTGACATCATAGAATTCAAAGTCGGTGCGGATGGGGGTGCGGGTGTTGCTGCAGTCGGTTTCTGAGTTTTGATGAGCAGAGAGGAGGAGCCAAGGGATGAGTTTGTCGAGGTGGAAGGGAGGAAGGGACGGGAGTTGGGGGTGGATTGTGGAGACCCACGAGGTACACACAGTAGAGAGCCGAACAGAGCTTGTGATGTCGAGGCGATCATCTATGATTACCTTCAAAAGATCAGGTGGTAATTCGTCCCACGAGGAGGAGGAGGAGGAGGAGGGAGTAATAGAAGACATGGATCAATATTATCAACAATGCAAAACTTTGTAATTTAGAAGGTACGGATCGAGTTAGCTTATTGTTGCATGGGAGATCGATGTATATATATATATATACGTGGCTACGAAAATAAGAAAAGAATAAATTCGCATCTTTTAAATACATCTCTTCTATATTTGGTTATTATATATTCATGGACGATATTATTAGAAGTATATATATGTTCAAAGTCTAAGCAGAAATAGTTCCGTGTTAAATTTCTTTTGTGTGCGTGAAAACGTACTTCACTATTGTAAACTCTTTCTCATACATTCTTTTGTATGGTTAAAAATAATCTAATTTAATATGCAAACATTTCTACTTTTATCACTTAGATCCATTTTTATGTGTACATATTTACTTTATATCACATAAGATAATGACACGCACAAAATATACATAATTACAGAAAGGACTTTTAAAATCGATCATTTTAAATCGGATTTAGATTTAAAACCTAACTTAAAACTGAACTTCGATTTAAAAGGTTCTTAAAGAATTTAAAATTGAATCTTTAAAAGCGAACTGTCCCGAGAGGCCACTTTTAAAGGTGGTACGTAATTAAAAACGAATTGTATTTGACGCCGGTGTAATAGCCTTTTAAACCAGATTGCTGGCATGGGGCCAATCTAAAAGGTTTGTTTTTAAAAGTGGACTCTTTGTTTGGGTCGGTTTTAAAGGTCTATAATAGCGACTTTGTAGGCAGGTCCATTTTTAAAGATACCAGTGTGAAAATGTTTTATCTTCCCGCCAAGATCAGCTTTTTCTCTCTCTTCTTCTCTCCCAACCAGCAGTCACCACCGAGATAGAAATATATACCTTCATCTATATCTCCAAAAATAATTAAAATGCACATTTAAAGCTCTTTTATATTATGTATACTATAAATTTTGTTACACTAATTACTCTCTTCTTTTCTTTTGTTTAAAAAACGAAACGTTAAATGGAAATGAAATTTGTTTCGTCCAAGTGTATTTTTCGCGAAATTTCACGTTCCTTCTGCGGACGAAACATTAAACGAAATTATCTTCTATTTTGTTTCGTGAACAAACAAAACGGAAATGAAATAACGAAATTTCGCAAACGTTTTGCACGTTTGAATATGACCGTTGATGTAAATCTCTTCAAGTCCTCATCACTCCCCACTACCCAGTGGATATAGTTTGATTGAAAGCCCAATAGTTGACAGGCCGGATGATTTTGATATGCCGAAAATTCAACTTCAAAGCAATGAAACAACAACTGAGACTAGGCTTGTCTAACGTTGATGACGATAATGTTAGACAACTGTTTCGTTAATCGTTGAAGGAACAGACGAAATTTTTTTCGTGTTTGCGTTAATCGTTCTGTTAATTAAACGCAAGGAGAAATTATTACGTTGATCGTTCCGTTTAATCTAAACGATCAAAACAATTGAAACGTTAAGCATGAGAGTCAGATTATAAAAGCATGACAGCACAAGCATTAAGATAAACCGTTATAAATATTTGAACGTTCAAAAGGATCCAAAACATACAACTACATAACAGATGAAAATATCAGAATACAAATGGATCTATCATATTCAGAACTAAAGCATATCCAGAACTAAAGCATAACAGCTAATGAGCTAAAGCCTAACTGCCTAAAGCATAACCAGCTATTACCAATCTCAACTAAAACATACAACAACATAAAACACCTCATAAACCCAAGTACCCAATTATCATATCCAGAACTGAAGATGACAGCTAAAGGCTTTTTGGCTCAACCCATATCTCAAGTTATTGCTCTCAGATATTACCAATCTCAGCCAAATGGCAAATATGAAAATGTTTAACTTCATTCAAATGGATCTATCATCATTGAAACCACATGATGAGATATAAGGAGCCAAAGAGACTTTTAACTCCAAGCTTGAGTTTCTGACAAGGCAACAAGGCAACAAGGCAACAAAATACAACAGAGCTAACTAACAAAGTAAGAAGCATATAGAGGATCACTGACACAGTTACTGATACCAAGTTGCATTTCATCAGTGGGCCACATTGGATCACCAAGTTCCAATCCATTTTCTGCACATTGAGATACAATCATACAATGAGTCAAAGAGAGGAATTGAGGAAATTAACAAACTAAAGCAGTAATTTTACCTGTTGTTGCTGCATGTAACCAATCTTGAGCACAAATTAAAGCCTCAATACTTTCATCATTAAGAGAACTCCTTACTGGACTTAGAGTTCTCCCACTGGTACTAAAAGTAGATTCTGATGCAACTGTCGAAATCGAAACAGCAAGGATGTCTTTTGTTAACCGAACAAGGACATGATACTTTGGTGCCTTCAGCTTCCACCATCCAAGAACATCAAACTCTTCATCTATGCTTGCTGGGTCAAGAGGTTCAGCAAGATAGTCCTCTATCTCTGACTTGGTGGGCTCAGAGATAGTCTTAACACGCATAAAGTCTTTCAAAGCAGCCCTGGTATCACTAACAGGAGCTGATACCAGAGGAGTCCTGCATGGTTGTGATGAGAAATAGCAGCAAAGAGATACACATGTAAGTAATGATTGTTCTGTCATCAATGAATTAAGGAAACTAAGATTAGTTTAATACCTTGATGGTTGTGATGAGATGGGAGGTTGGTTTTGTACAATTCTTGAGTGTGTCTCAACATACTCAGAAAATAAGGCATTCATGCATTCCTTCAAGCTTTCCATGAACCCAACACACTCATCTGGATACATCTGTTGCATGTAGTACTCAACTACAACAAGCTTGCATCTAGGATCAAGCACACAAGCAATTACCAACAGAGTGCTACCATTTTTCCAGTACTTATCCCATTTGATAAACATTTCTTTACCCATATGAACTACAAATGAATGATCACTACTATCCATCTTCTTTATAGTCAGATAAACTTCACAGAACTCTGAGAAAAAGAGGTTCAAGGTGGGATATTTTGTCCCACTCAATTTGAGTGTTGCAACATAAAAGGGTTTCAAGCACTCAACAAGTGCCTTAACCTTGTCCCATTCTTGTTCAGATGGATTTAAGATATACTTTATGTCAAGTGTTGCGTACCGAGTGATTGCCTCTCTGAGCTCCAAGGCTAACTCCAACATCAAAAATGTTGAATTCCACCTTGTCTGCACATCCCAAGCAGGCATTTTATTTGCAGCATTAACCTACAAATAAGATTACAAATATGGCATCATTGAAAAGTTAACATTAACCTACAAAATCACATTACAAGTCCAATTAAATTTACCTGAGTTGCTGCATGTGTAAACTTCTCCATCCTTGATTGTGAGTGACGAATATACTTCATCGTCTCACGAACATTTTTTATCTCATCACAAAGAACTGCCAGCCCATCTTGTACAATTAAGTTTAAGATGTGGCAACCACATCTCTGGTGAAATATGGCACCATGAACTGGCAAAGAATTACTAAAAGAGGTGGTGCTGAGAAGTTCATTGATGCAAGCATCATTGGCAGAACTATTGTCCAATACAAGGCTAAAAGCCTTACTGTCTAGGTTCCATAGCACCAACCTCTCATGAATTGCATGGGCTATGTGTTTACCAGTATGAGGACTTGGCAAAACAGTAAAGCTAATGACTCTTTTTCTTAAATTTCAACTGTCATCAATGAAATGGTAGGTAAGAGACATAAAATCCCTATCCTGATCCTTACAAGTCCACAAGTCAGATGTAAAGCTAAACCTACAGTTCATTTTGCCAAATAACTCATATAAAGCCATATTTTCCTCATCATATATGTTGATGCAGTCATTTCTAACAGTATTTCTAGATACCAATTTGAACTGAGGCTACAGATCACTTAGAAAAACCTTTAAGTAATGATGGCTTGCACAATTAAAGGGATAGTTATGTGCAATTACAATTCTGGCAAAGTTCTTCCTGCTTCTGAGTTGATCAAACACCCATACAGCAGGCTTTGAGCCAGGACCTAAGAATAAATGACACAATTAAAATATAATCACAGGAGCTTATGACTTAAATTAAGAAATAAGAAATTAAATTTTAAATTAACCTGCTACATTGCCAGCAGCCAGCATTCTTTGTAAAACATCAGGTTTCTGCCTTTTGGAACTTGGAATCAGCTTGCATCATTTGGCAATATGATATTTCAAAGAGCTTGTGCTTCTTTGCTGACCCATAGGATATTCTTTCCCACAGTAATTGCAGGTAGCAATGTAACTACCATCAGTTTGGGTAGGACCCCTTTTGAAATGATTCCACACTTCAGAGGTCAATGTTTCCTTTAATTTTCTCTTCTTTTTTGGTTGGGCAGCAGCTGGTGCATCACCACCAGAACCTGCTTGGGCATCAAGTTCTATCCTTTGAATCTCTTCTGTTGTTTCAAGATTCAATCCTGGCCCCATGCTACATAGGAAATCATCTCAAGCATTTCAAGTTTAAGCATTAAAAGCATGAAGCAAACTAAGCATGGCAGCATGTCAAGCATGAAAGCATGACAGGCATGACAACATGACAACATGAGAGCATGAGAGCATGACAGCATGACAGCATGACAGCTTGACAAGCATGACAACATGACAGCATGAGAGCATAACAACATGACAGCAAGATACACATGACAACACAACAAACTAAGCATTGCAAGCATTTCAAGCATTTCAAGAATGCCAGCAAATCAAACTAAGCATTTCAAGCATGTCAGCAAATCAAACATGCCAGCATTTCAAGCATTTCAAGCATGCCAACAAATCAAACTAAGCATTTCAAACATGACAAACTAAGCATCAAGCAAGTCAGCAAATCAAACTAAGCATGTAAAACTAAGCATTTCATTGTCACAAGCATGACAGCACAAGCAAGTAAAACTAAGCATGACAGCACAAGCAACTAAAACTAAGCATGACAGCACAAGCAACTAAAACTAAGCATTTCAAGTCAACTGATATGTAAAATTACTAAGCATGTAAAATTAATAAGCATCAAGCAACTGAGCATACTCATCCTCAGAGAGATCAGGTTTTGCCTCCTGAGAAGATCTGTAGGAATCAACCATTGTAACACGGTATAAGGTTCTCCCTCTCTTTTCTTACTTCTTTCTGTCTCTCTCTTTTCTCTCTTCTCTTCTCTCTAACTAAGCATGTCACAACAACAAGATGGACCTCAACACTATATATTAGCAACGATTGCACACGAGTCATGATTATCTGCTTGGTTGCTAAGATACCTAGATCTACGATCAAAAGCCAAGCCTCACAGTTTATATCGGCGAGAGACTTGACAAGTCTCTCAGCTTACAAATTGTACTGTGAAAGCTTGCTTAGATCTGCAAATCCAGGGATAAAAGCCTCACAATACAGGATCAGACAAAAATCTAGAGTTTACGGCGAATACATGATGGATTCAAGGGTTGCTGACGGCCACAGAGCACAAGTGCTGAGTGCACGAGAGTCCATGCATGTCAGGCAACGTGCGAGAGAAAGTGAGAGAGAGAGAGAGAGCATGCGAGGGAGACAGAGAGGGAGAGAGAGTAGGAGACCATTACTGAGTTCGAGCGGCGGAGAAAAAACGGGAGGGAGAAGATTAGGTTTTAATCGACAGCATTCTAGAAAACTCCGCCCCAAACTCTCTGCAATCATCTAATAGCAATCCTCTCAAACACTGCACGAAACAACGAAACAGACGATCACGATAATATCAATTTTCGTGTTTCGTTCGATACTTGACACGAAACCATTGGATCTTGCGTTAACTGTTTCGTCCAACGACGCAACAGTTCAAATCGTTTCGTGACCGTTCGATCCGAGACGAAACGGAACGATCGAACTGTCAGAAACGATTCTATTGACAGCCCTAACTGAGACCACCAAGTGGGCCAGAGTTTGTTAGTTGGGCCGATAAGCCCAATTGTGTTGGCTTGTTGTTTCTGCTGAATATAGATCGCATATATTTCAAGCCCAAATGAAATTTATGATACTCAAAATAGATTTATTGAATTATATTTGTTTAATTTTCTGAGCAAAATCTTAATCAAAGTTGTGAATCACATTGTTGTATGGAACCCTGAAATGAACAATGGTAACTGTAGTTAATTTACTTGTCAGGTGTGCATATCAAATCTTCCCAATGATGGAGCATAATTAACTTACATTTTCTTTTATTGAATAACACGGTCTAGATAAAAAATGAACATTACTACTGACAAAAATTGACACATTATTCTTCTATTTTTCCGACTCCGACTTGTTTGTCAGAAGTGGATGTCGGATATCAGTTTCACAACTCTGAGATTCAGTGTCTATTGAGATGGAAAGCTTTGCATAATCTTTAAGTCTCTCTTCTTTCAACCTCTTCAGATCATCTGCTTTACCCCACAAGACGACATACAGCCCACCTATAATGGCAGTAGCACCAACTAAGCTGGAAAATAAATTAGCAGAACAAATTTGTGTCAACTCTTGAAGATAAGAAAAAACATGTTGAAAGGTACAACACTAATAGTAATGGAAACATTTGCTATATAGAAATGACCAGTATAGATACGCGCGCCTCGGTGAATTTATTGCAGTAAAACTATCCTGACTAAGTATTTTGCGAATGATTTTAGAATTTAAACCCATACCTTCCAATATGAAGCTGTTCATTAAGAACAATAGCAGAAAGAATTGTTGTAATTATAGTTGACAGCGGGTTAAACATAGCAGAATACAGAGGCCCTCTTACTGATATGCACCAAGATTGCAGATAGAAGGTTACAGCAGATCCAAAAGAGCCCTGTAAAAGCACGAATTACTCAGTGCCTAATTAATGATATAAATAATCAGGCAAGAGAGATAGTTAAGTACTGCATATAACACAGCTAAGAGATCACTCAGAGAAGTGAATTTCCAAATGCTCCAACCAGGATGAAGGAAATATGTGACCGCGGCTGATTGCATTGCTGATATCAAGCACGTCCAAGCCGATAGTGATAATGGGTCGGAGTATGATTTGCAAATGGGAACCTGTAAATCAGTAAATGGGTTGGAGTATCATCAGCTATATTTATATTTTTAAATTAGACAACACAAATTAATATTCTTATAATTTGTAAGTAATTCACCTGCAATATAAGCCACAAAGACCAGAAACTACTTGATCCCATCAGACAAAGCCCCCCGATAACCCATTTGTCGATATTCATATGAAATGTCACCATCAAATTTTGGAAGGAGGTGCTTAGAAGTCTTGGACCTTTAAAGAAGGCCATTGTCATTGCTCCTCCTACACAAATAATGGTGCCAAATATTTTAGCCCAGCTTCTTAAACTCCTTAATTTCACTGTCTCTAATCTGTGAAATGTGAAATGATGATGCATATATGTATCAGAACAAGTGTTTGGTGAAATCATATATAAACTCAAACTAAATATTGATTATTGAGAAGTATGACATACCCAACAGAAGCTGCCATTACAAAAGTAATTGCTGGTATTAGGTTGGCCATAGCTGCTGCCATTGAAGGAGATCCCAAATGTACTCCCATATAATACAATGACTGATTCATGGTGGCACTGTTGAGTAATTATATAAGACAGTAGAAAAGTGAAAATTTTCAACTGGAAAAGAAGCTCCCAGCATAATTGAACTGATAGCAAATTTATATGTACCCAGCTAAAGACGCGATAAATACTAATCCAAAACCTTTCAAACTGAGAGACAATCCAGAAACACTGCCCCTGCAAATTTGATTGGAGAGCAGTTAATAAGGATGCTTAACATTTAACTTTATTCTGATTAGCAAATGTGAATTGATAAATGAAAAAAATCGATTAGGTGCTTATTTTTCATAACAAAATATTATTGTACCTTAATCCAGCGAATCACTTCAAAAATCTACTATGCCCAAATTTTTAGGTCCAAATTATAGCAAGTCATGGCCATCAATAAAGGAGTGTTTAATTAAGTTTAATGGAAGTACTGAACAGCCTGGGGAACTGATGCAGATCAGATATTGTTAAGTTTTTTTTTCTTAATTTGGTTTATATTCTTTAGCAACATAGAAGTATATGGAATAAAAAGTTTAACAAGAAGATGCCTCATGGATTATATTAACAATGAAAAATCGTCAGCACAGTCAAAGGTTGTGCTCATTTATTGTATAGTATAACTAATTCGACTGATACAAAAATTCCCTTCAAATAACTGAAATTCTTATAATATTGTTTTTCAAAAATAAATTAGTACATCCATGGGCATATTGGTATTTTTCCAATGAGATGGATGATGTCAAGGTTTCTTAATTGGACAAATGTCACTTATTCCATTTTGTGAGGGAAATTTTTGTTTTGGTACTTAGTAATAGGCAAGATTACAAAAGAAATTATTAGTAGTTAAAGAAAAACTACAAATAGGATGTACCGCTTTGCAAGGAGTATGGCAGGGAATAGAAAAAGAGTAGCAATGCTTTGTCTATACACCACAAACACCATTGTGCTAAGACCGCGGTTGAACGCCGATTTCGATACCAGATTCATGACAGCATATATGCACTGTGTTGCTACCATGGCAATCAATGGCTTATGTTCTTCTAAGCTAAACCTACCCATTGTTGTGGTTACAATTAGAGAGAGAGAAAGAGTGAGATAGAGAGAGAAGAAACCAGATCAGACAACGTAGGAGGTAGGATACTAATATATCTCAGATTTGAGGTGTGCATATTTACATTTCTATATAGAACTATTTTAGTATGCATGTAATGTTTCTGCTCTGATGGAGCCCACTGTAACCCATTGGCTGTCCTTTGCTGTGATATGTACTTATCTTTATATATATATTAAGTCTAGTATAGGTGGAGAATTGTGTTATTCTTATCTCTATCTGACTCATGCTTTGTTTGATTTGTAATAATCAATTTGCTAATAAGGAACTTCATCTGAGAAAAGAGCCTTTATTATAAGCTTAAAAGTTCTTACTTGCTAAGTGTTCCAAATGGCTCAGATAATAATTGGGTTGTATTTGACAAAAAAAAAATTAATCTAAAATAAATATAACCAAATTTTCAAAATGGCATCCATATTATATTATTTTGAGATATATTTTACGATCTACTCCTATAAAAACCTTTGTAAGGAGGGACTCAGTGTCAAGAGTAATTATCCTCAATTGGTGCCAATAAAATTAAATATCAAGTAACTAGTTCTAAAATTATTAAACAACAAAATTAAGATTAAATATAGTGTATATATCAATCAAATCCATACATAAAAGTAAATCATTTGAACTTGTCGCTACTACATATTTTTCTTTTAATATCGGGTAAAAAAGGATCTAATAGTGAATTTGAGTTGGCTGTTAAAGAGGCTGCTAAATATCCCAACAGTCTAGTATAGAAAGTTAGACCATTTATAACGGACTTACTAATATGTCTGCTATAACAATCGACCTATTATAGCGGAATGTTAGATGGGTTCACTATAAAAACAAGACATTAATAGCTAGATTTAACAAAGGTCCGCTATAAAAAACTTTCTATAACGGAGAAGGGTTCGTTATTAAGTGTCATATTTTATTATATATCTTCTATAGTGGACTCCTTTAAAGTCCACTATAATAGATATACTTTCTAAGTCGTGGGAATGTTTTGTGGCTAGCCCATGTTGCTAACCGTATAAAACTACAATTCAGTTGGAATATCACATATTTATGTTAGAATTTGAGGCTTAAGTAGCAAAGATTAAGGTCCAACAATATGATGAAAGTTTTTTCAATCAACAATTACAATTTAAGCTTTTAGACTTTAATCATCTAGCAAAAATTTCAAGTTCTAACAATAATAAAACAATTCACAAATCAACAAAGAGCAAAAATAGTAAAGAGAGAGAGTAGAGAGCAAGAGCAGTCAAGAGAACTCAAGAACACGCAATATAATGTGGTTCGGTCTAAATATGAACTAGGTCTACGTCAATGAGACTCTCGAAACCAAAACTTCCTTCCGAAACCGATTCCACTAACAAATAAGTGTTATTTACAATTTTTGAACCGATTTTTTATTTTTTAACCACATTTCAGTTTTCGATTCCTAAACCAATGCATCATAAAATGACTAACGTGAGTTTCATTTTTTAACCACATTTCAGTTTAAACCTGACATTAACATACAACAAGACGTTCATTTTTGTAGCCCAATTAATGCAATAACTTGAGTTTTGCTGTTCTCTTTCTCCCTCTCAAAACTTCGACAAATTCACTATTAAAATAAAATAAAATCTAGAGTATTTTATTTTCACAATTTGCCTCCAGGTTTTACATTTCGTTTGAATGTCACTGGGAACTGGGAAGAGAGTAGGGTCTCAATATATTGGCCTGTTGCCTTGATCCTTCCAAAAGCATATATATTATATAATTGTTACATTATACATGTCAATGGACGGTACAATAATTAATTGTTTGACGTACGATACCTCATTCGTTGTCAAACAAATACTGTTTTTAAAAAACTAGAAAGAGTGCAACAAAATATCCAATACAGATCTAAGGTGGTACAAAATGGTATATATGCATATACATATACATCAGATTATACATTTATACGAATGGCAAAGGACACATCATTATACAATGGGATATGGGAAGCGGCGCATTGGATCCAAGCAGAGGTGTGGTAGTTGAGATCCAAGCAGAGGTGTAGCCCACATTCTCTATTTTTCTCTGTTTGGCATTTTTTTTAAATATTTTTATTTAACTAATTTACTGTTTACTGTCTTCATCATGCAATATCGATTAACTATTATATCTTACGGTTTGGACAAATTAAAATGGCTACAACTATATATGGATCCATAAGGCATTTGTTTTGTATATGTATTGCACAGTTGGCCCCTACAAAGTGGCTAACATTTTCAATATACCAGGTAATCAAGAAAATTTTGAAGATGAAGATTTGTTGGATTAATTAAAGCTATCCAACAATGAATCAGAACCTTTTGATTGTTCACTTTGATTAATAGTTACTTCCTAATATGTATTACAAGTCATGTTATGTTTAAGAAGTTAATTTGAAATGTTAAGTCTGGCCAATACAATAAAGATGGGAAAGTGGCGCTATCTCCGAGACAAGGAAGGTTGGAGAACCCTACAGCGCCGCCTACCTCCCTCTCTTCAATCCTACACACCATTCCAAAACCCTGCTACTAGGGATATGCCATAAGCTTCTGGTCCTCAGCCCGGCCCCTGTAAAGCCTCTGTCAGACTCGATCCTGACTCGCTCCTTATTAAGATTTTGAAAGGGTCGGGCCTTATAAGGGCCGGGTCTTAGAAGGGCCGGGCCTTATTCCAAAAATACAAGCTCCTATTTACCCGGCCCTTTCAAGCCCCGATCCCGTCCGGCCCTTATCCGGCCCTTTGCAACCCTTATTCACGTCAGCCCCTCAAACCCTTATCAAACCCTTTCACAATTAAAAAAAATTAAAAAAATAGATCAAAGCCCTTATTACACGGCCCTGATCCGGCCCTTTGCAACCCCGAGGGCCTGATAGGGGCCGGGCCTATTTCCTTAGAACAAAGTCCTTATTACCCGGCCCCTATTAAGCCCTCTTTAGACCCGGCTCTTACCCGACCCTTTCGTAGGCCCTTTAGGCCCGGCCCTTGTAAAGCCTGGCTCGGCCCTTAATACTTTGCCTACCTGCTACCCACATCACATCACTCAGCTATAAGACTACCCTACCCTCTCTATCACACGCTCTCCCATACCGCTCTCAGCTCTATCTCTCTAGAACCAAGCATTATACACGTTTTCCAACCATGAGCCGAACCCACTCATCAATCCCAACCCACAGCAAAAATCCAACACCACCAAACCCCACCAGCACTGAACCAAACTCTTACCATGCTCAGCTTCCATCAACCAAACGGACTTATGCGCAGGTGGCATCTCCAAAAGCCACCAATCCAAGCGCATTACGCGCTCCGCGGCCTAGGGAACCAGTGGCAATCACTAAAAATCTACTCCATCCCACGCATTCAAACGAACAACGTCCATGGCATCACACTAAAGGAGCCTCTTTGCACCGAGATGACTACAAACCGCTGTCCCAACCTGAGCTGCGATCTCTGGTCAAACGCCTGCCTTTCCCCCCAAACAAAGAGCATCCCTTGTGGAAAGGAAGATGCTTTGACTGTTTTGTGGTTTGTCACCGACCAGGGGCTTGCAAAGGAATGATGGTCTGTCACAAGTGCTTACGCACAGGCCACAAAGCACAGGCATGCACGACCGCGAGCCAGGGATCTTCATCGTACAGACCCAGGGACCTCGTCCCCAAAGGGCCAGCTGGGGACGCATCAATGCTGGCCAACAGGCCGGTGGTGGCTCACACGTATATCCATGAGACCCCGAACCTCTCTAGGGAAATCTCGCGCTTACACCACGCAATAATCGTGGATGCAAGGCTGCTCAAATTACACCACTCCAAAACCATTCTTCGCGATTTCAACACAGAAATTCGCTCAAACTCACCAACACAAATTTCCAAAATAGGAGAGCATGCCTACCTTCTTATACTTCCAAAATCTGCAGAGGAATTGGGCCTCAGCCTCATACCAGGGCGTTGGCCCGGTAAGGAACCAATGGAAGAGATAAAGGAAGTAGAGGAAGTAAGGGAGCACGGGCCACAGCGTTCCGGCCCCAAACTCTTGGCAGCAGCATTTGCGGCGGCCCGCTCAAAACCTCCAGTGGCTAGAACTTTACTCATGGAATCAGACTCAGATGAGGGGCCACCAATCCAACACACCCCAACTCCCATGGACACTGAAGAGCCACAAGAGACCATCTCGGATCCCCACCACCTTAAATCAGTGCACCACACTAAACAGCACCCGATCATTGCGACCAACCTACCCAGCTTTTTCCCTGCCGATGCAACTCCTGACACAGCAAATCTCAGTGAAACACATGTGCCCCTGGCTCCGCCTTTAGTGGTCTATCCTACCATCCCATCTCCCACCGTACCCACTACCACCCTACTCACTACCACCGCCCCCGATATCACCATGTTCCCCCCAATTGAGCCTATAATCGTCCCGGCCTCCCCCACGCCAAAAGTTAAATCACCCAGTCCCACCGGGCCAAGTGTCCAACCGACACTACTGCAGCCGAGGAACCAGCAAGCAAAAGATGTCCCACCAGACCATGGGCGACGGAGTACTCGCCACCCCAAATTCCCGACCAGGCTTTCGGGAATGCTTCTGACTCCGGCAAAGAGGAAGTCCCGCGGCAAACGCCCCATCAAGGCCAAAGTCGACGCGTCCAAAATCAGGGAAATTATCCAAGGATTGGAGAATGAAACGTTCAACAAAAACCCTCTCAAAGAGGCAGAGATCAGAGAGCTCAATACATATGTGGAACTCGGCTCCTTCTCGCTGCAGCGTTTCGAAAAGGAGGACGGCTCCTTTGATGCCGCAGGAGCCTTTGCGGCCCTTGAGGAGGAGCACTCGGTAACTCCAATGCAAACAGATGACACTACTGGGGCGAGCAGGGAAGCATCTCAGGAACTTATCTCAACATCTGAGGCAGCAAGAGAAGGGACAGAGATCGTGGAGCATGGCTCCACGACAGACGAAGACCTCTTAGGAGATTAGTCTCTATCTTGGTCCAGTTCCGAATTGTAGCGTCTCCCGCTTTCTTGGATCTTTTCACTTGTAGTTTTAACTTAGGGATTTTCATTGCTAATGTTAGAAGTGATTTCTTGGAATGTTAGAGGACTAGGGGACAACAAAAAATGTGGAGTGGTTAGAAATATTTTGAGGAAGGAAAAATGTAAAATCATCTGTCTACAGGAGACAAAATGGGATGACACTACTATTTTTACAGTACGACAAGCATGTCCAGCATATTTAGATTCTTTTCATTATACAAACGCGACTCAATCAAAGGGGGGCATTCTAACTGTTTGGTCCAAACACTACCAACGGGTGAGTTCATTCTCGAAGCAATATTCCTGCACGGTAATACTCCGCAATACCTCACAGATTTTCATGCTTACAAATGTATACGGACCAACAATAGACGCACAAAAATTAACTTTTCTAACCGAACTAAGGGAAACAAGGGCAATTAACGATTTACCTTGGATCGTGGTTGGAGACTTTAACATATTGCGATCGCCAACAGATACTACTGGGTCATCATTCAATCTAGGAATCGCTTTGGAGTTCAATCACTGTATTGACGACCTATCCCTTAACGAAATTAAATTACAAACTAGGAAATACACGTACTCCAATAAGAGGCCAAATCCAACACTATCACGATTGGATCGGATTTTCATATCAGAACAATGGGACACCCTTCCGACGGGACCATTGCGGAGCTCAATTAAGGACATCCCGGCACCTATCTCGGACCACATTCCCATCAAACTTCAACTCGAGAATATTATCCGCACTAGAACAAAGGAATTTAAATTCGAAAGATACTGGTTGAGGTTCGACGAAACGAGAGATATTATCCACAAGGCATGGAATATAAAAAACCCATCAAGGATATCTGCTATTGACCTCCTACGGAGGCTTAATGCAACAAGGATTGCATTAACAAAATGGGCAAGGACAAAATTTGCCAAAATACCCACATTATTAACAATCACAAAGAACATTATACAGTCCTTGGACCGGGCAGAGGAACACCGAATCTTAGAGGAAAGGGAGTTCACATTCAGAATACAACTCCGCCAACATGCTTATGATCTATCTCTTCTACAGGAGTACAAATGGCAGCAGCGATCATCAGTCCGATGGTTGAAATTAGGAGACAACAACACCAAATACTTTCACGCTGTGGCAACGAAATGTTTGAAGCAAAATAATATAACCACAATAGAACTCAATGGGAACATAATCACAGAACCACAAAATATTTTGAAAGCCTTTTTTCACTTACTACAAAGGAATTCTAGGACAACGGATAGAGGTAAACGATTTCAACAACAGTCTTGTCACTCCAACACCATTCGAGGAACTATCCTCCCTTCAAGACCCATTTACACCAGACGAAATACGAAAAGGAGTCTTCTCCCTTGCAAAGGGAAAATCCTCGGGGCCAGATGGTTTCCCTTCCGAATTCCTCCAGGAATACTAGGATACAGTTGGTACAACTATCTACCAAGTGGTTAACTCATTTTACAACAATGAGCTAGACCTTTGGAGGCTAAATCAAGCTTGTATCACCATGATCCCAAAACATAGCGAGGCAGTTAAAATAGAGGATTTCAGGCCAATAAGCGTTCTATCCACCATACCCAAACTTATCTCAAAAATCCTCGCGGACAGGCTCCAAAGGAAACTTCCACAGTTGATCTCGTCCCACCAAACAGCCTTTATCAAAGGTCGTAGTATGACGGATACATTTTTATCCGCAAGGGAAACCATTATTCTAAGGCATAGGCTAAGGATACCGTCCGTGATAATAAAGGTCGACTTCAAAAAAGCATTTGATACAGTCTCTTGGGATATCTTACTTAACGTGCTACGGGCAAAAGGCTTCCCAGGAGGATGGATAACTTGGATTAAGAACATCCTGATCTCATCCTCCTCCTCGGTTAAGCTAAACGGGTCACTTGGCCCATCCTTCTTTCACCAAAGAGGGTTCCGGCAGGGTGACCCATTATCTCCGCTTCTATTCTTATTGGTAGCCGACACGCTGCAAACTATGCTGGAAAAGGAAAGGCGTTTTTTTTTTGTAACAGTACCCACTCTGCACCTAAATGCGTACCAATTCGCGGATGACACCCTTATTGTCTCGGAGGCACACCCGACCAACCTGCGTGCCTTAATAGGAATACTAAACAACTATGCACAATTATCGGATCTGGCCTTAAACCCAGCGAAAAGCTCTTTTGCACATTTTCATATTCCACCTGAATTACTGCCAGTAGTTCAGGACATTCTAGGATGTGCCCCGCAAGATCTCCCACTCAAATACCTAGGACTGCCTCTCACGGTAAACAGACCAACCAAAGTAGCCTTTTTACCACTCTTGGAAGCGGTACAGAAAAGATTACAAAGTTGGCAGGGCAAAACTCTCTCCAAGGGAGGTAGATTAGTGTTGATTAACACTACCATCAACGCACTGCCACTACATTACTTACAGGCATTCCGCCTTCCAGCGTGGCTCGTGAAACACTTTGAGCGTATCAAAATGCGTTTCTTTTGGAAAGGGGAAATTGAGACCTCCAAAGGGGGATTTGCGGTGAATTGGACAACACTATGCCTCCCAAAAGAAAATGGAGGGCTCGGAGTGTTAGACCTCAAGAACATGAACACCGCACTTCTCCTAAAATGGTTATGGCAAGTCTATGGGAACAAAACAGGGTGTTTCCCGAATCTTGTTAGGGCGAACTACAACTTACCGGACCTCATTAACGGTAGTGAACCAATCAACATGATGCATATCCCTTCTTTTTTTCTACGAGACTTACTAGAGTTACTACCATTTTTAAAGGTAGCCACAGAACAGCAGGGTAACACTCTCCAATGGCGCTTCAACGCTACTAAGAAATACTCGGCCAAATCAGCATACAAAACTCTAATCAACCCGGGAATAAAAGTGGGAGAGTATTCTCTAATTTGGAAAAACAACTCTCCACTAAAAGTCAAAGTCTTTATCTGGACGTTACTTAAAGATAGACTCTACACAATTGCTAACCTCAACAAGCAAGGAGCTAACTTAACGATTAGATGCTTCCTATGCCAAACTGTTGAGTTGGAAACGACACGACACCTATTCCTAGACTGTATCTATGCCAGAAATATATGATCCGCTGTAACACCTATAGCATCCACAACCGTTCAATGGGAGTGCGTCTCAGTTTTTTGGCAGGCTGTTAGGAGAAGGCTACCCAAGGAACACATGGCAATCTGGGACATTAAGGTGCACGCCACGTGCTGGGCAATATGGAAGGAGCGCAATAGACGCGTCTTTCAGGGAGCAAGTCAACCATACAACCTAACCCTGTTACGCATCGCACATGATGTCAGACTGTGGGGACATAGGACTCCACATGATAAGGATACAACAGGAGCCCAAAACAACTAGGCTCATAGGGTTAAACTCATTGTAACAGTTCTTTTTCTGTTTTCTCAATGTACAGAATGTAATAATCTTCTCTTTAATTAATATAATTTCTAAGTAGGCCATTGCCTACTTACCTCAAAAAAAAAGAAATGTTAAGTCTGATATTATCACAGCTGGTAATAGATATAGTATCTATTTGTACAAGTACATAACTTCTATACTAAACTAGTTTGTATGTGCAGTGGCGGAGCCACGTTTAATCAGGGGTGCAGCTGAACCATTCGGAAATTATTTTTTCAAAAACAACCATAAATATTACGTTTTTTCAGAAATAACTATGTATTTGAATTTTTTTTTGCATAAGACCATGTATTTGAAATTTTTTCTATAAATGACCATCATTTCAAACTCCTGGAAAAAATCGTAAATCTTGAACCCCTGACGAGAATCCTGGATCCGCCCCTGTGTATGTGCATGCTTCCTTCGGGATAAATTTGAAATGGTTGGATTAATCGCGAAGCAATTTTGTAAAGAGTTCGGATATTCAACCACTGTATTTGGAATTGTGTTGATGTTAATACTCAAATTTATAAGGAAAATATTCCGCGGATTTCAAGTTCGATCTCATCATCAATCTTTATTGGACACGTCTAGTTGAGTTCCGACGAAATTTTTTTACTTATGATGCATGTTGTTTTCGTTATTATGCATGTTGTTCTTGTTATTGTGCATCTAATAACATGCATAACAGTCAAAATATTTATGATCTTTATGTTAAGTTCATTATGTTTTTTTGTTCTACTTATGATTTACTATGTTTTTATTATTATGCATGTTGTTTTTGTCATTATACATGTTATTTGTATTATTTTGCATGTTAATTACTTGCATAATAATAAAAATAATATGCACAACAATAAAAACAACATGCATAATAACTAGAACAATTTTTAAGTCAAATGCAATCGGATTCGTCCAGTCCGCATTGATGAGCGTAGCTATCTGCGTCGATGAGCGTAACGACATTCGTTTTCAGTAGAGTGTCCGATCAATTATATGCATAATAATAAAATTAAAATGCATAATACAACATGCATTATAATAAAAAATAACATACAAGCTAAATTTAACTGAACCTATTATGTTGAAATCGATGAAGAAATTAATGAAAGAATTAGTATGTCAGCTCCCAATTTAAAATTAGTGGAAGGCAGGGCTCAACTTCCTTTTTTGCCACTTTTTCCTCAATTCATTGTTTCTTTTTAACAACAGAATTGTTTTTTCATGCTCTGGGTTTCTTTTGTTTAACACTGACAGGTCATGTGGCTCTCTCGCAGAGTATATATATCCAAAAGAAATGCAACAAAGGACATAAAATCACAAAGAGACAAGTCTCACAAATTGACAATCCATGATGTAACAGCTTCTTAGACGACAATATATGGGGTAAATCATTTCATTTTGTGTTAATAATTTGTTAGCATGTAAATTATTCGAAAATATTCAAAAGTTTATTGCTGCTGCACATTTTTTGAAGATCTTCTTTCATATCATAAATTTAAGGATATAACTTTATTTGCTTTCTAGATACACAATTGTATATATTATATTTGAAAAAAAAGGTTCAAAGTGCTGGTGAAAATAAAATAGTCTAGATTTTATTTATTTTAATAGTGAATTTGTTGAAGTTTTGAGAGGGAGAGAGAGAACAGCAAAACTCAAGTTATTGCATTGGGCTACAAAAATGAACGTGTTGTTGTATGTTAAATTGTTAATGTCAGGTTTAAACTGAAATGTGGGTTAAAAAATGAAACTCACGTTAGCCCTTTTATCCAATTAATTTTAGTGAGAATAATTTAGGATAACGTGGCCCAAAAGTTTGTCTTGCGCCGAAGCCCAAAAAGTAGAGATTACATAAAGTAGAGAATAATTTAGAATAATTTTAGTGAGAATATTTCACACATTATCTTGCGCCGAAGCCCAAAAAGTAGAGATTGCGCCGAAGCCCAAAACGGAGATTGCGCCGAAGCCCAAAAATGAGATTGCACCAAAGCCCAAAACGGAGAATGAAATTTTGCTTTCGCCATTAAATAATTAATTGATGCTGTGCAAGGTACTGTATTCAAATATTCAACGCAGAGAATTAAGGACGCGAGTACACATTTGATTACGATCTATTAAATTTTCAGGGAATATAACTGATGATGTTGTGTTAATCAATCAAGTGTAGATATTGATGGCATTTTCATGTGTATGTGGTAAGTGCTCAGGTTCTTCTTCTTTTTTCACAATACCGACACGAATTTTGGAAATTATTAAGAGCAATTGTTTAGTCTATTACTTCATATTCGTACTTCACATAAGATAAACAAATTTTTATTTTTGAATTTCAGATCTATGCTAGACGTACGTGACTCTGAGTAATAAAATTCAAGTCTCTAGCTCATGAGATTTAAGTATACTCAAAACAAAAACAAAAGAGGTCGGAAGATGATTTAGTATCAACATAACAAGAGAAAATGAATTACTATCAATATCAGAGTTGCTAGTACCATCATTTGAGGCAGCGATATCAACAAAAAATGTATTAGCATCAACACCAAACATGGTAGTATCACTCAAACCAAAGGAATTAGTATCAACATCAAAGGTAGTAGTATCAACACTTGACGCAGCGATATTAGCACACATGAACTAGTATCAACAACAAAAGTCTTAGTATGGACATCTTTCTTTTTTACTCTGAATACATTTTTTATTTAGTTTGTGCCTCATTTTTGTGCAGAACAGACTTGAAATAACTAGTTTGAACACATTTTTTATTTAGTATGAGCACCTGTTGTATTTAGTCTGAACACCTGTTGTATTTAGTCTGAACACCTGTTGTATTTAATCTGAAAACATGTTGTATTTAATCTGAAAACCTGTTGTATTTAGTTTGAACATATGTTGTATTTAGTCTGAACACATGTTGTATTTAGTCTGAACACTTATTATATTTAGTCCTAACTAGTAGGACCATATTTTTGTTAGTATGAGCACAAAATAACGTTTGATCTTCGAACGAACGTAACTTTTGACTTTTAACTTCGATTTGCGCATATGACCACTTTTTGGAAACGATATGACATAACACACACTTTATCGTGGTTACACCCCGTAACGACGCTGTTTTGATCTAGAAAATGCTTCAAAAGCCTGCAAATCACATTTTTTCTACATCTTTTTTGCTCAAATATTCTCAAAAACATGCTCGAAACAGTGCAAAACAGCTAGTATGAAAATATGTTATATTTAGTATGAACACTTGTATTATTTAGTATGCACTCCATGAATTTTGTGTAAAATATACATGAAACAGTGCAAAAAAAAAAACTTAAAACAACTAGTATGAACACTTCTTTCAACTAGTTTGAACACATGTTTTATTTAATCTGAACACTCATTTTATTTAGTCTGAACACTCATTTTATTTAGTATGAACACCTATTTTGTTTAGTGTGTGCCAAATTTTGTGCAAAACAGACTTGAAACTAGTATGAACACCTATCTTATTTAGTCTCAAAACGTTTTTATTTAGTCTGAACAGCTGTTTTATTTAGTTTGTGTCTTACATTATTGTGCAAAACTGATTTGAAGAAGTGTAAAAACAAACTTGAAAAACTAGTCTGAACACCTTTTTTATTTAGTCTGAACACTTGTTTTATTTAGTTTGGACACTTGTTTTATTTAATCTGCACTCATGCAATCTGTGAAAAGCATTCTTAATAGTGTGTAGGACGGAAACGTTCAGAATAATCCGCGCAATCCAACGTTTCCTAAATCCTGAACCCTCTATCCTGAACCCTTAACCTAAACCCTAAACCCTCAACCCTCAACTCTAAACCCTAAATCCTAATCCCTAAACCTTAAACTTTAAACCCTAAACCCTCAACCCTCAACTCTAAACCCTAAATCCTAATCCCTAAACCTTAAACTTTAAACCCTAAACCCTCAACCCTCAACCCTCAACCCTCAACCCTTCACCCTCAACCTTCAACCCTAAACCCTAAACCCTCAATCCTCAACCCTAAACCCTAAACCATAAAGCCTAAAGCCTAAACCTCAAACCCGTAACCCCAAATCCTAAACTCCAAACCCTAAACCCTCAACTCCAAACCCTCAACCCCAAATCCCAAACCCCAAACCCTCAACCCTTAACCCTAAACCTTAAATCCTAAACCTTAAACCATCAACCCTAAACCCTAAACCCAAACTCAAACCCCAAATCCCAAAACTCCAAACCCTCAATTCTCAACCTTCAACCCTCAATCCCAAACCCTAAACCATGAACTCTAAACCCTGAACCCTCAACCCTGAACCTTAAACCCTCAACCCTCAACCCTCAACCCTCAACCCTCAACCCTCAACCATAAACTCTAAATCCTAAACCCTAAACTCTCAACCCTCAACCCTAAACCCTAAACTCTAAATTCTAAATTCTAAAGCCTAAACTCTAAATCCTAAACCCTAAACCCTCAATCCTAAATCTTGTATTATTGACTCAGTATCAAATTCCAAACATATTATATGATGATCTGAAACTTGTCTTAATAGTGTATATGTAAATATGGTAGAATATTTATCACTCCATTTATTCGTAAATTTAATATAGAAAGGAATTATCATCACTCATCGAGTGATATACTACTTGCAATGTTTGAATTTGTCATTCGACGTTGATATTAGTTAGTTTTCAATTTAGTTCACAAATTTCCTTAGTGACATTAGAAATACAGTAGGGAGCTGATATATCGATATCTTCATTGATACCTCCATCGATCCCAACAGGGCATGTCCAGTTGAGTTCAGTTTGCATGTTGTTTTTGTTATGATGCATGTTTTTTTTTTGTATTATGCATGTTGTTTTTGTTATTATGCATATATATAATTGATCGGACACTCCACTGAAAACGAATGTCGCTACGCTCACCGACGCGGATCGCTACGCTCATCGATGCGGAAAAAATTGTTCTAGTTATTATGCATGTTGTTTTTGTCAGTGTGCATGTTGTTTTTTTTATTATGCAAGTAATTAACATGCAAAATAATAAAAATAACATGCATAATAACAAAAACATCATGCATAATAACGAAAACATAATAAATCATAAGTAAAACAAAAAACATAATGAACTTAGCATATAAATCACTGTTCTGCATGTTATTAGATGCACAATAACAAAAACAACATGCATAATAATGAAAATAATATGCATAATAAGTAAAATAAATTTTCGTCGGAACTCAACTGAACGTGTTCAGTGCGTATCGATGACGGTATTGAAGTTGATATTTGCGGAATATTTTCTAATACAGTAACATTATCATTCTATATCCATAGATATTTCGGTTAAGACTGTTTTAGGTGACATGTCAGTATGTCACAGAGAATGACGCAACTCTTGCTGGTTTTTAGCTGGTCCGAAATGGTTGGCATTTAATTAAAACTTTAAAGCGAATTATTTAAAAGAGAAAACCTTTAAATCTCTTACATTTTTTCTTCCATTTCGTTTTGCCGTTCTCTTTTTTTGTTCTATTTTTATTTATCTTATTTTTTTAATGCTTCTTTCTTTCTCTTTCAACCACATCTCTTTTTTTTTCTTTTTTTTTTATTGTTCTATTTTTCTTCTATCTTCTCTTCAACAAGATATTGTTAGTTTGACAAGAAAACTATCAAAAACAAAAATAATATTTGAAGTGATGACATATTTGAGAACGAACAAATAATAACAGATCAGAGAATGAAGATGAAAGACGACGAATGACAAATGCAAAAGTAATGTGAGGCGTGCTTCCTCCATGAGACTTTAAGATTGCCTCTGACTTTCTTCGTATTCATCATAGTTATTTTTTTACACAAAAGAAAGAAAGAGGAGAAAGATGAAAATATAGACGTGAATCTAATATAAATATTTTTCATTAGTATGAACACTTATTTAGAACTAATATGAACACATGTTTTATTTAGTATGCGTCTCATTCTATAATAAACATTATTAGTGAATGTATTTTGTATATCATACATATTTTCGAATGTAAAATAGACATGAAACAACTAGTATAAACACATTTTTCAACTAATATGAACACCCATTTTATTTAATCTACACTACATTCTGTAATAAACATATTGGTGAAAGTATTTTTTGTATGTCATATATGTTTTCAAAAGCATAACGGACTTTAAACAGCTAGTATGAACGTTATTTACAACTAATGTGAACACCTATTTTATTTAGTCTGCGCCTCATTCTGTAATAAAATTATAAAATTATTAGAAAAAGTATTTTGTATACCATACATGTTTTTAAATGCAAAACAAATTTGAAACAGCTAGTGTGCAACCTTTTTCAACTAATCTAAAAACTTATTTTATTTAGTTTGTGATTCATTCTGTAATAAACACATTAGTAAAAGTATTTTGTATGCCATACATGTTTTCAACTGCAAAACAGACTTGAAACAACTAGTATCAACATTTTTTTTCAACTAATATGAACACTTCTTTGTTTAGTCTACAAAAATATTTTATTTAGTTTGCGCTTCATTCTATAATAAACATTCAGGATAGTGTGTCGGGCGAAAACATTCAGAAGAATGCGCACAGTCAAATTTTTTATTTTTATTCGCTTTTGATTTTTTTTTGCCAAATTTAATTAGGAAGGCGAAAGTGAAAGACAGAGATTGAGAAACTTTTAATCGGATTCTATTTAAAAATTTGAAAGAAACAAAATACCGCTTGGTTCTTAAAATCTTCGAAATCATAAGTTCGTTTGGGGGCACAATGACGGATACAACTACTTTATTGTACCTTAAGGGAAATAATAACAATGATAATATGACTTTATATTTTCAGCCGACAGTTGCAAATTATAAAGTTGACACAACTATCTCAGAATAAATTCGAGTTGTTGTGCAAATTAATTAGAAGATTAATTAATAAAAGCAAACACAAGTACAAGGGAAGCTGCATATATATATTGTCCTTTTCTTTTGACATTATAAACCATGCTATACAATAGTATTATTTTAATAGAAAAAAGGTGTTCAGACTGGTACGAGGGAAGCTGCATGTATTGTCCTTAATTTCTTTGGCATTATAAACAATGCTATACAATAGTATTATTTTTTTAGAAAAAAAAAATGTCATTAATACCATTTTTTTGTGTGTTTGGCTTTGACACTTGTATACAGCTGATGGTAAAATAACTTAGATCGAACTTCAATTTGAGAAAAACTATGGAATACACTTATACACACCATAATTAATCCAACTTGTAGTATAACCCTTGGAAGTGCCAACCTTGATTTAATTGAACCTCTCCTATAGAGATTAGTATAACCTTGAGAAGGAACAATACCTGGCCATGGGCAGGTATAAGCCAACACTCGCATGTTTTCACCCCATCTACAAAAGAATAGGTTGATCGATCCGGTACTGAAGCAAACATTCAAAATGGCGGTCTAGTGCACCATACCAACTTTGACTACCATGCTGTAGACAAAGGCAATCCTCAATCACTCTTTCAGATACTTATTTAATGTCAAAGGTGTAACATGCCCTTTAAAGATGAATGGGACATCAAAATGTGTTAACACGATGGTCAGACGGTGGAACTCAACTGCAGTTAGTCATGACAAGTATCACAATCATGATGCTGATGTCCGCCATGACTGTCACCAGGAAAAATTAGAATCTCAGTTTCATTTAGAAAACATAATGCATGATTCCAACCAAAATTCATTCCAGGGCCATGCTTAAAAATCCTTACTTTACTCTAGCAATATATGCTAATAATGAAAAAAACAGCATACAAATTGGAAATTTTGTAGTTGCTTCCTGCAAAAATTGAGAACTAAAATCTTAATTGAGCAACTTCATATAATTTGATTTGAATTTTGTTACAGAGATACACCAAAAAGAGCTGGAAGTAATGGGGTCAGCATGAGAGTGAAGTGCCAGACAATCGCACTAAATTTGATTGAAACAAAACTGTTGATGATGCTATCTTCCTCCATCAAGTCACTGGAAGTGTAACCATCTCTACATTCGTCAAATGTTGGTAGTAGTAAAAGCTCCCTCAATGATGATGCGGCAGAATTAGCTCTCTCAAACTAAATTCAAATTTTCAAAATTGAAGGAAAATCTGTCAGAAAGTTGCCGAAACTACCACCTTATAAGTGTAAGAATCAGAATAAATTTAGGACAAGTACCATTTATTCCAATGGTTTGTCTTCTAGTGGCTCAACAACATCAAGGTTTTGAGACAAATTTCTTTACATCATACTTTTATTGATTAGGTTTTGATACACATATCATAACAAGTGTTATATAACTGCAGCATGAAACAGTAGATAGTTCTTTAGAAAAAAATGTTGGTTTTTTAATTTTCAAGAAGAAGAAATTACCAGCAATGCAGAATTAGTCATACTCACACTATGATGGCTATTGTACCATCCTATCTATTCTATACCACCAAAGTTCAAATAGTACATAAAGAATTGAGATCCAAGATAAGCAAATAATAAAGAAAGTAATGCACATTTGAAGAAGACCAACTTGCTCTTTTAACTTGCTTTCTCCATTTACTGATCCTATGCATTCTCTTAGTGTAACGAGGCTCTGGGAGAGTTGTTCTCTTGCTAGAGTTGAAGCCCTAGTTGGTTGTAGAATCAGCTCGACAAACATGACAGCCCAATACATGTCTCACATAACCTACTTATAGAAAATTCTATTGGTGAACCATAATTCCTCCTGCCAAAATAAAAATAACCGACAAAATTGCTATGATGCCTTCTCGACCATACATGCGATTATTTTGTAAAAGGTCGGTGAATATAATGCAAGGTAGCAGAACCAAGAACCTTAGTTCCATCAAATGTTCAGAGATAAATTAACCAAATACACCATATATAGACCCCAATAATGTACCTCGTGCCTCAGATTTGCAAATGTGAAGGTTGATTGTCTCTGCTGTGTAAAAGTTATAGCCACGGTTAAGCCTGACCAAAAACAACATCCCAAAGAGCACTGCGAGAGAGAGTGCCAAAGAGCATTTGAGTTAGGCAATTATTCTTTGTTTGGTAGTTCAAATGAAAATGTGGGTTTGCTTTTGCCTCTTGATTCTTCGTTTGGCGATTATTCTTTGATATAGCTTATTTCCTTCCAATCTCTTTATTTTACGAATTAGAGGAATTGAAAGAGAAAGAAACTCAGAAAAGAGAAAATACAAAGACAAGGAGAGAGAGAGAGAGAGAGATAAGCACAGGGAGAGAGATTTGGGGCAGAGATTCGAACTAAAATGAGAAAAGAGTGAAAGAGGGATGAGAAATAACCATCGCCGAGTGAGAAGATCATGGAACGGAGAAGAGAGGCCATTCCATCTCCATGCGATGAGGTGAGTTACGAGAGGAGGCAGCACGAGAGAAGAGGTGCGACGAGAGAGGTCAGAGAGGGGAGAGGTGAGCAGCTCAGCGCGGAGTACGAACATTTGTGATACAATGTCTCCGAAATTTTTAATAATAAACAAAATAAAATGTAAAAACATTAAAATAGGAAAATTATTTTTTTTTTTACGAAAATAGGCAAACCGGAATCTTAGTTTCCGGTCCGAACCGGAAACTAAGAATCCGGTTCTGGACCGGAAACTAAGATCCCGGTCTAGTGTTAAAAATTGTATTATTAATAACGCCATAGTTCTTGTGTAGTTAGAGTAATTTATCGATTAATAACTCCATAGTTTGCAAGATTTCTCCTTTCTTCCGTAGTCAACAAATTGGTACGTTTTTTTACTAATTATTTAATTAATATTATTTTTGTAAATAATTTAATAGGTGTAAAGAAATTAGTTAGTTCTTGATTAATCTAGTTTTTATTATTTATTTTTATATTTTGTAAAATAGATTGATAAAATAGATTTATTATTTATTTTTATTTACTTATTTTAATTTGCATGCATTAAATAAAGTAGTCCTTTCAAAAGATGCAAAAATTGATAAAATTAAAGTAATTTGCATGCATTAATAACAATTTATTATTTATTTTTATTTACTTAATTTGCATGCAATGATAAAATTAAAGAAATTAGTGTATTGTTATTTTTTATACATTGAAAAAAAATAACAATACACAAATTTGACCTAATTAAAGAAGGAACCTCTGAGGTACTACGGCAAGAAGTACTTCTTCGAGCCCTAACCATGGTAATAACACTTCATGCAAATTTAATATTAACAATTTATGCATGCATGCAAATTAAGTTATCTATTTTATAATAATTTCTTTTGCATGCACAAGAAAATTTGTTTAATTTCTTTAAAAATTAACAATACACAAATTTCTTTCATTTTATCAATGCATGCAACTTAAGTTATCTATTTTATAATAATTTCTTTTGCATGCACAAGCAAATTTCTTTAATTTTATCAATGCATGTAAGCTAATTATTTTACAATAATTTTTTTTTTGCATTTTTTGATAAAAACTAAATAACTAAATAAGCTAATTATTTAATTTTTTGCATGTAAACAAACATAATAAACTATTTTGCAAAACATTAACTAAATAAAAAAAAACTAAATTAATCAAGAACTAACTTATTTCTTTACACCTACTACAAAAGTTACAAAAATTATATTAATTAAGTACTTAATAAAAAAGTTAGTAAAAATACGTACCAATTACTTCGCGTTAGTATAGCAAAATCTTGCACAAATCTTAATTTATTCACAAAATCTTAAATTTCTTGAGAAGAAGAAGAGAAATGAAGAAGAAAAATGGTGAGGAAGAGGGGAAAGAGAGAGGGGCGCGGGTCAAATAGTGCATATGCCAACGGGTCAACGGGTCAAAAAATGCACATAACCGGATTCTTAGTTTCCGGTCTTAAACCGGATTCTAAGTCCCCGGTTTGGTGCTCACGGGTGTCCAAAATGCCACATAAGCCAACCGGATTCTTAGTTTTCGGTTCTAAACCAGATTCTTAGAATCCGGTTTGCCTAGTTTCGTAAAAAAAAAAAAATTCCTATTTTAATGTTTTTCTATTTTATTTTGTTTATTATTAAAAATTTCGGCAATGTCTCAACAAATCAAAACATTCATCAAACTATCTCAAACTTTCGAAGTTTTTAATCAGTTTTAAAATTTAATTTCTCTTTGGTTTCTAATCTTCTACTTCTGAAACTAAAAAATTAAAATTATTAATTACCACATCAGCACATCAGCAAATAATATTATTGTTGCGAGAGATCAATCAATTTTAATAAATTGATTAATATATGTTAGAGTTATAAACTCTAAAACAAAATTATAAAATAAAAAAATTTCAAATAAAAAACTAATTTACCTTTCTGAAATAATTTATAAACTAGCACATTAAATTAAAATTCTAAAAATTTAAAAAAATAAGATATTTTATATAATAGTATAGATTATAACTTTTAGTTTGTTAATATTTTTGCATGAAAGAATTGTTTAGATGGGAACACGCAAAATTCCAAGGAGCACTTACTCCAAAAAAATGCAAAACGAATTCAATTTTTTGGCTGGCGCATCTAAAATTTGTTTTTCTCTTTCTTTTTTTCCGGTAGACGCGGAGCACTAAAAGTATTAAAGTGCAGACTCATCGGTCAGCTTGCATCACGGTGCACCGTGCCCTTCTAGTACCTTCTGTATTGTTTGGTCAAGAGAGGGAAAAGCACGAGGTTCTTCGTCAGCGCATTAAACTTCTTCTTTATCGTATCAATTGGAAGTTTTTGCATCGGATGAGTGATCAACCTTTTTAGCACTTGTTTAGTAATATTAGCTGCAATCCTAACAGACACCAAAAACATTACAACGTACTTTTGTTTTCTGGCACTGTCCAACTTGAACCTAATACTAACCTAATGAGAAAATTTAATTTGGATTAGTAGGAAGTATTAGATGAGGATGCTTTAATTTTATTTTTGCAAGTTGTAAGTTTTAGCATTAATGAAATGTAGCCTTCAGGTCTTTGAGCTTCAAAAGAGAAAATTTAATGGAAAAATTTGTATTTGTATGTGCAGATGTGATGTCAGAATCAACTATGGAAACAAGAAGCAACTCTAATCGTTGTAATACAAAATTCATTCAGACCTGGTGATATATTTTCCGACGGTTTTTTCTTTCAAGAAAGCTCCTTCAATCTCAGCCACCTCCATTATCATTCCACCTCCATCATCGTAATTATAAACCTCCACATTGTCTAATCAGCAAGCAAGCTCCGCCTTAGCATCGGCATTACTTCTATTCTGAGCTCAGCTCAGAATTTAAGCATAATGTTTAGCTCCATCAAGAAGTTCTTTAATATCCCAGCTCAGGATATTAAAGGTTCAGAAATGGAAGAAGCAAAAAGAGCAAAGTTCTTAATAACAAAATTTGGTCAAGATCCTAGAAGAAATCAGATCATATCGAATTTAGTTGAAGACCAGAAAGGTACTGAAAATAGTGCCAAGATGGGTAAAGGCTCATTTCTAGAAGTATTCAAACGAGGCCTCCAAGTCAGAGAGGTACTGGACAAAAGAAGTAGTCTTGCAAATGGAGGTGTAAAGTGGCCTAAAGCAATCTCTACTACCAAGGCCAATGTTAGAGGATCAGGTGATTCGCGAATCAGAATAGAGACTGAGTTCCTTCAACAATCTTTTGGAGACAAATTCTTGGGGCGTCATCACAACCGTTTATCAAAGATTAAAGCGAAGAACAGATGTTTTAGATGTGGCGAGAGGGGTCACCGTGCTCTCGTTTGCCGTAACCCAAAAATTTGCTTTGAGTGTAAGAGAACTGGGCACACTGTTGCTAACTGTTCAAATCTAAAACCCCCATTTCTCAATTTCGCTTTTCCTTCCTCTAGTACAAATCGCCAGATCTCATCGCAAGTGAAGAAAATAGAAATCGAAAACCCTAGTTCGAGAAAATTGCAAGAAATGGCTCATTCTCTGCACAAGATCCACCTCAGCGATCATATCTTGGAAATATTCAAGAAGAGTTTGGAGAATAGCATCGTGGTTCAAGCTCCAGCAGGTGTAGGGTTAGCTGAGCTTACTGGAGGACTGCAATTAGCGGTGTCAGTCCCGTTTGGGGCCCCCTGTGCTGTCAGATTCATAGGTAACAACCGCTATCTAATTGAAGGTTCTGAAAAGTGGATTAAAGCAGTAGTGGATTTAGGTTTTTGTGAAATAGGACCTTATAGACTCACAACAACGAAGGACTTCTCTGAGTTGTTTCCAAAGAGACAGTCTCATCGTCACTGGATTAGAATTAAGAATTTGGCTTATGACATGAGAGATATTACAACTTTAGAGGAAATTGTTAGTATATTTGGAACCATGTTGGATTGTGACTATAACACAGCTCAGGGTCATGATCTTAGGTGGGCTAGGGTTTTTATAGAAGTGAGAGACCTCTCATTGATTCCCAAAGCTCTCTGGTTTGAAGTATCAAGGAAAGGGTTAGGGAAAGAAAGGATTCAAATAGTAATAGAAATTGAAAGCTCCAACTCTGTGCCTATTCTCATCTGGGAAACAAGAGATATCTCAGAAGCTATAGGAAAGATGAGGCAGCAGATGGAGGTAAGAGCTAAGATAGCTCAGTATGGACAACAACCTAATCAAGCCCAACCAGTTAACAGTTCTGGTTCTGATAATCAGGAAAGAACTCAACATTATACACAGAAGAAAATGCAGAAAAAACCTGTAGTTCCTGTCAAACCTGGTAATACCTTTAGTAAAGTGCCAACAAACAGATCTCCTAACACCACATCAATGACCAAACAGAGGAACCAGCAAGTTAAGATTCTAAAGGATAAAGCTAAACCTAACATAGTAGTGAAACCGGTAAATAGAAAGGATGAAGAAGGTCAGTTAGCTAACCCTAAAAAGCAAAAAACTGACACAGTCAAAGGCAAAGCCAAAGTGATAGAAATTGAGGAAGATGTAGAGAACTTGGCTGCTGAACTTATGGCAGTAGAGAATAGAGCTCTTAGGGCTGAGCTTAAAAAGTTCAGAGAGCAGGTATGGTTAATGGAACAGAAGCTGGCATTAGGTGATTCCAGCAAGAATAAGGGTACAACGTCTCACTCTCAAGCCATCATTTTACCTAATCAGCCACTTGAAGTTTCTCCTCTAAGAGCTATTCCAGAAGAAGAAGGGGCTATTCACTATCAGGAGATGAATAACCAAGCTCTGATGGTGCTGGGAGATCAGCCAGGAGACAGAAGGGAAAGAAAGGTGAGGAAAGGCCATGCAGGGATAGGCAAGGAGGACTTAGGTAAGTTTTCTTTCCCTTTTTCTAAATTATCTGATGAGGATATACTTAAGCTGTTTGATGATTTTGGGGTTAGTATTAAGGAATCAGTTCAGACTCCTAAAGATTTTATTAGAAACATAAGAATAAAAGAACAGGAAAAGATGTTTAAATTAGTATCAGATGTGGTAACCTTCTTTCAGAAAGAAAGTATGACCATATCACAACAGGGTGATTTTAGTTTAATTAAAGAAAGTTCTTAATTGGAATATTAGAGGAATGGGAATACCTGAGAAAAAATCAATTTTAAAAGAAATAATAATGAATCATAAAATAGATATTGTTTGTATACAGGAAACCAAGAAGTCAAAATTCACATTTAGATATCTGAATAACATACAATCAAAATTTATTTGGCATAGTATTCCATCAATAGGGGCTTCTGGTGGTATACTAATGGGAATTAACTTAGAAAAGTTTGAAGTCAAAAGTTGGCTAACTGGACAGTATACATTAACAGCTACTATTCAAAACAAAAATGATAAACATATTTAGTTCTGTTCAACAGTATATGGGCCTGTTTTGGCTTGTGATAAACAGAAATTCTGGAATGAATTAGAGTTTCTAAGACAAATATGTTTAGGTCCATGGATAATAGGAGGTGATTTTAATACAATAAGAAATAGGGATGAAAAAAAAAGGAGTGCATTTTGACCAAAATAATATGGAGAAATTTAATAATTGGATAGATGATGCTCAATTTATAGATTATAAATGTACTAACAGAAAATATACTTGGGCAAGAGGTGGAAATAGTAATCAAATGGCTTGTTTAGATAGATTTTTGCTTAATTTACCTTGTGAAACATTATATCCTAATGTTATATCATACTGTTTAGTTAAACACACTTCTGACCATAACCCAATTTGCCTAGATATGGGTATCAACTCTTATTCTTACTCAATAATTTTTAGGTTTGAAAAAAGTTGGCTCTCACAACCAAATTGTGATACAAAAATAACAAAATGGTGGTTGTTATATAGGTTAGGATATAATAAGGCTAAAGATTGGAAATTTAAAATAGATCAGATGAGGAAAAAGCTAAAAGGGTGGAGTGCAAACCTTAGGAAAGATATTAAGGATAAGAAATCCCAAATTATACATACTCTGGAAGATTTTGAAAAAACTACAGAAATTAGGGAGTTAATTGATGATGAGGTGAATGACTATTATAACACCAGAAAGGAATTAATGAAAATACATCATAATGAAACAGTATATTGGACACAAAGGGCTAAGCACAAATGAATAAAGGAAGGAGATGCAAACACTAGGTTTTTCCATATGATAGCTTCTCAAAATAAAAGAAATAACATAATTACATCATTAAGAATAAATGATAAGGATGTACAGGATGAAGAGATAATAACTAAACATGCTTTTACCTTCTATAGGAACCTGCTGGGTTCTTCTACTGAAACTTGGGCTACATTTTCAGAAGAATTTTGGGAAGAAAATAAAAAAGTTACAAGTGAGGAAAACAATATACTTATAACACCATTCACTATGGAGGAAATAAAAATAGCTGTTTTCCAAATGGGTGCTGATAGAGCACCTGGGCCAGATGGATTTCCAATGAATTTTTATCAACACTATTGGGATTTGGTTAAATTTGACATATTTGAAATGTTCCAAGATTTCTACAATGAAAAACTAGAAATAGCTACCTTAAATAGAGCTATTATATGCTTAGCACCAAAAATTCAAGATGCTGCTACCCTTAGCCAATATAGACCAATTAGTTTAATTAATTGCATTTTCAAAAATTTTACAAAAGTTCTTACAAATAGATTATGTCCTATACTGAAGAAACTAATTAGTCCAACACAAACAACTTTTTTAAAAGGCAATTATATATTAGAAGGGGTTGTTATAGCTCATGAAATACTTCATTATGTACATAAAAATAAGGAGCAGGGTATATTACTGAAGATAGATTATGAAAAGGCTTTTGATAATATTAATTAGGATTATATATTAAGTACATTACAGCAAAGGGGTTTTAATAGAAAATGGATTACATGGATTAGAATGTTATTATATAATAGTTTCAGTGCAGTAATAATAAATGGCAAAATTGGATCATATTTTCAGTGTAAAAAGGGCTTGAGACAAGGAGATCCAATCTCTCCTTATCTCTTTATATTAGCTGCTGAAGGCTTAAATAAAATATTATCACAAGGGGTTAAACATAATCATTTTGAAGGTCTTGGACCAATAATGCCAAATGGGCAGAAGATAATTAACCTTCAATATGCTGATGATACTGTATTATTTCTTAAGGCTGATGATTCACAATTAGAGAAGCTCAAATGGTCTTTGCAATTATTTGAAGGAATATCGGGATTAAAAATTAATTACAATAAAACTGAAATGATTCCTTTAAACTTGCCTGATCATTTAGTTACTTTTTATGCTAATATGTTTGATTGCAAAATAGGTAAATTGCCCATAACATACTTAGGATTACATCTTCACTGGAAAAGACCATCCAGAAACGATTGGCATAAAATTATAGATAAAGTACAAAATAAATTACCATTGTGGCAAGGTAAAATGCTTTCAATGGGGGGGAGATTGATTTTAATTAACTCAGTATTATCAGCCATACCTTTATACTATATAGCTTTGAACAAAATACCCAATTGGGTAATTAATAAACTAGATAGAATTAGAAAACAATTTCTTTGGGCAGGTTCTAATATTTTAGGTAAAAGGAAATATGCTCTAGTAAAATGGTCAAGAATTTGTAAGACTAAAGAAAATGGGGGGTGGGGGGTTTCAGATATAAAACAAGTTAACATTGCACTTTTATGTAAATGGAGCTGGTTTTTCCTTTACAAAGAGCATAATGGGATATGGAAAGAAATAATTCAAGTTAAATACAATAAATTTACTTCTGAAGCATCTCCTTTTTGGAAAGATGTTAGTCACGAATATAAATTTTTGCAATTAACTTGTACTCACATTGTAGGAAATGGTCAAAACATAAAATTCTGGCATGATGTATGGTTTAATAATTGTCCTCTGAAATTGGTTTACCCATTAGTATATCAAAAGGTGAAAAAAGATAATGTCACAGTAGCTCAAGTTTGGAATAATGGGGATATCAAGCTATTTTTAACTAGAGGGGTAAGTAAGGAAATGAGAATTCAGAAAAATTCATTATTATCTTTACTGTATAACACAAATTTTTCTGATATTAATGATACAGTCAAATGGAATTTAGAAGCTAATGGGATATATACTGTTAAATCAATGTATAATTTCCTAAATTTTGGAGGATTACAAATAAATATTAATAAAACTGTCTGGATACTAAAAATTCCATTAAAATTCAAATTACTAACATGGCTTGCATTAAATAACAATTTACTGACTAGAGATAATTTAAGTTACAGAGGATGGGCAGGAAGCACAAGTTGTGTGTTCTGTGATAGAATAGAAACTGTTAATCATTTATTTATTCATTGTTACATTAGTATGCAGTTTTGGAGTATTATAAATATACAATTATCTGAAGCTGGGCTAGAGGTTTTCAACCTTGGTTCTTTAGAAGAATTATGGTATAGCATATTACAACTTAGTAATAAAGATGTGCAAAAATGGGGATCCTTGTTAGCAGCATTTTTATGGATAATTTGGATTGAAAGGAATAACATAATTTTTAATAATAAAGATTGTAAACATCCTAACACTATATTTAGAAGTATATTTAGTTTATATAACAGTTGGTTCAACACTCAAATTAATGTAGATCAGTTATATCAATAACAAAATAAAAGTATAATTTGTAGATGAGGCTCCTTTCAACTCTTCGGGGGATACAGGGAAGGATCAAGAAGACTCAGATGAAGATTTGCTAGATGAAAGCTAAATAGGGATGGGTTTAGTTGATAATGAGGAATCGGGATTAGAGAGTAACAGAACATTGGTAGTAAGCTTTGGCCAAGCATTTGTTAGGATTTAAGAAAAGTCTTGGCAAAGTATATTTTGTTTTGTATTTTGGCTTTTTTTTTATCTGGTACATCACTCTTGTACCATACTGCAAAACTATGTTTTTGTCTTCAAAGTTTTGGAGACCGGTACCCCAGCTCGGGGTTCACTTTAATCAAAAAAAAAAAAAAAAAACTATGGAAACAAGAGATGAAGGTATGGGTGTATTTGTATGTGGTAAGATCAGTTGTAAGGATGGTTCGAATAGTTTTGTTTATTTTCACTCAGTTTCTTTAGGGGCGGATTCAGGATTCTCGCAGGGGTTCAAGATTTACGGGTTTTTTTCAGGGGTTCGAAATGATGATTGTTTTTAGAAAAAATTATCTTTCATGGTCATTTATGCAAAAAAATTTCAATTACATGGTCATTTTTGAAAAAAATTTAATATATATGGTCCTTTTTGAAAAACAAATTCCAAAAGTGTTCAGCTGCACCCATGCATCAACGTAGCTCCGCCACTGAGTTTCTCTTTCTTATAAGAATAATGTGTCTGGTCAAAATGTTCTTCCATTAGTAAGTAAAGAAATTTGAATATATCCACTGCTAAGCATATATTGCCTTGGAAATACTTTTACATTATGCAAGTGTGCATATGAAACATAATTTGATGAAGCTCTATTACTAAGCAAGCTAGAATGATAATTCAACAAATTCATGAAAATGGATTTATCAAATTTGTGCATGATTTTATCCATGAAATTCTAACAGCTTTATCATTTCAATTGTTTGACAAACTAAGAAGATAAGTGAGACCTTTAAGAAAACTCTCTTCATATGTCGATTTAAAAAAGCATGCATGAAACAGCATATGTCAAACTCTCTACATTTGTCGATTTACTTTCTTTCTGGTTCTGGTACAGTTTTGATTGGTGTGTTGAGGTCTGATGCTCTGGTTCTGATACAATACTGGTTCCGGTACAGTTTTGGTTTTGTTCTGATACTTGTTTACTTGCTACTATTTTTTCTAAACCTGTTGTTGCTGATGTTTTACAATTAGCATTGTTGATATGTTTGTTATGCTTTGTATTTGTATTTTTATTGGCATGGACTGTATATTGTTAGTATGGATTTTAGGTTGATTTAGCTTGAACTTTAGGATTCAGTGAGTATTATTATTATTCTGTAGCATTGTAAGCATTTTATCGTATTAATCGACTTGTATGAATTTTAGATTAATTTAGTTTGTTATGTTGAAACATTAATTGTAAGCATTTTATGATATTAATCGACTTGTAATCTGTTGGATGTTCTTTTAAATGTAAGAATTTTATGCTATTAATAAACAGGTTACATTTACATATTTTTATGCTATATCAAAGTTATTGTATACTTATATTATTCTGTTTGATATTTTGATAGTCTACAAAAAAAAAGGGCATGAGCGGGTATGGGCACAAGCAGACAAGGTAAGGCAGAGACAAATTTGGCTAAAATACTCACGGATGGGTCAGACATTAATTTGGATACTCGTTCAGTCTGATCAGGCATGTCGGGTACGTAATTTTAGACAGACATGTTGGATATGAATCACGCAAAAATATCCGTGGGTGTGACCCGTTGACACCCCAAATCATTACTCACATGTTTCAATATTTATTTCTGTCCCTGCTTTCATAAAAAAAATATTTCCTTTCTATCCAATATTGATTCATTGTTTTATATGCACTAGAACGAACAATTGAAAATCTGCAGTTTCATTGAACTTTTCTATTGAAAACTCTAAAGAAACGACAATATTTTCATTCTTTTTTCTAGAAATATTTAGAAAATAAAGGATGAATCGGTGTTGGGTTTGACTGAAATTTTCCAAAAAAGAAAAAACAACAACAGATTTTCCATCTGTTTTTGAAAAATCCAAAAGAACGTCGACAGATTATTCATGATTCTTTGTACAACATGTGAATAAAAAAATATTTTTTCTTTAAATTTTTTTTATTTATGAACTTGTATCCTAGCTTATCCCAGAAATACCTCCAGAAAATCAGCGTTGAAAAAAGAGGTAGATACACATTGTGATGAAGAGAGAGGCGATGGAACAATAATAAATGCGTGAAGTTGAACAGAATACCATGGCCATAGTAGGCAACCAACTGTAACAGTTTTCGTACACTAGTGGTATACGCATCGATCATGCATGAATTAATGCGTGCATGCTTGTTTTTAACGCTGCATGCATGCATGCATGCTTTGTTATCTCCGGCTCCTTCTCACCATGCAACCTGTGTATACTAATACCGTGTTGGTTCTGACTCCTTAAACAAATCCTTATTGACACGCTGTTAGGTGGAAGCTGTTCTTCTGCCGCGCAGCAGTTACGGACGGTTCAGATTTGATTTAGGAGAGTCTGATATTATAAAATTTAGCTTGTACGAATCTCGATACAAATCAAAGATTGAAATTTGCTGCGCAGCACGCACCGTGTTTTTGCTGCGCGTTAGAAGATCTCATTCCCTGTTAGGTCGGCTGTATTGCGCTGTCCTACGTACACAATCTTCGTTACAACCATCGATTTTTAAATAACTTCATTTCAAAGACTTATTTTCTATGCGTACGTACGTAACAGATTCGTATCTAGGTTTAAAATAAGTTTTACAGATATATACCAAAACGTTGAATTGCTAGACTTTAGTTAAGTGTTTCAAAAAAAAGAACTGCATGCATTATATAAATTAGGAAAACCCTCCGTTGCTCTCTGTTTTATCCCCAGTCAATGTTCCGGTAAAGACCTCTTTAAAGTCAAAACGCAGGGGTCACGTGGAGCCCACACGACAGTGAGAGTGCGGGAAATGGGGGGCAAAACAGGAGGCGGCGTATTATTGTTATTAAGGTCAATTAGCAATGTTTTTTCGTCAAATGTAAAATACTATATAAATAATTAAATACTGATATATATATTAGTTTCCGAATAACATGAGCACACATTCAACACAAGCTATATAATTTGTACCTTCAAATACATCATGAAATTAGTCACTCTCGATAATCTATATTATAAATCCGAATTTTGAAAGCACCTATATTGATTTTCCATTGCCTTCAACATTTTCTTATTAAGAAAATGCCCTTCATGTATTTAACTATTGTTACTGATACATTACTTTTTCCAATTAAACATCGAATTGACAGAAACTATAAATTCCGTTGAATTTTTTTTTTTTTTGAAAAAAAACTGTACGTAGGATTTAAAAATTATTTACAATGCATCTACTGAAAAAGACAGCTCATCTTACAGTTTCTCCTCCAAATGGCAACATATATCAAGATATCCATATCCGATTTTGTCAGATTTTCCTCCGAAATGACTCTGATTTCTTATATTTTAAGCAAGATGACAAGACAAGATAATTTGGAATTTTTGACTTCAAACCTCTATTCATCTCTCAAATCAATACATAGCGTGAGATTTTCATTTTTTTCGATCACAATCGCTCAATTTTAGACTTTCAATTTTCTTTGACTTTCAATTTTCTAATCATAATAAGAGCATGCAATATCTTCTCATGGAGACAAGATATTCTGTAGCATTTATTATTGACATATATCTTGCTATTTAATATCTTTTGTGTAATTTTTGAAAGCAGAGTCAAATATTTATAGTCATGCAGAAATATAGCAATAAACCAACATATATTTTAAAAAATAGACATTTGAGAATGAAACTTGACCACATTTTAATTTTTTTAAATTTCACTTTAAAGTTTATGAATCGAAAATATAAAAAAATGTACATCAACATAATTAGTTCATTAGATATTAAATCTTGCATATACTTTATTATGAAAGACACGAAAGATCGATATTATAATATTATTTATTCCACTGCATCGCATTGACATCTTACTAGTAATAGTACAGAAGACAAATTCGATCACTCAAACAATTTAGACATCATAAAGTGAATGAGAGACAATTATAATATTAAAAATTATTAAATTAGAATATTTTTGACAAATCACGTAGGTGTCAGTGGCTCTCTAAATCCCCCTTGCCTTCGTGACTACAAGGTACATAAAAAATAAAGGACCTTGCTATGGTGCCCCCCCCCCCCCCCCCCCCCCAAGCTTTGCTCCCCACAGTGCTCCTACACCTATAGACGTGGGACCCACCACATGAGTGGGATCCACCAGCACAGACAGTGGAAGCACTGTAGGGGGCAAAGCTGGGGGCACCATATATTTTTCCAAAAATAAAAGATGTGAAATAATGAATAAGATGCTTCTGAAATATAAGATTTTACATTAGGATTTTTCATATATTAGTACTGACAAGTTGTTGTTGGAAATATATATACTCCATTGAGGGTTCTAAAATATCAGGAATTTTGTAACAAAACTCTAATAAATAAATTCAAGTAATCTATTTGAATACAGTTAAATAAATATACATATAAATTAAATAAAGATCAGACAAGCCTGACTACTTTATTTAGTACGGAGAGTGCCAGAACTGCGTATGCTAGTTTTAATAATAGACTAATAATTAACATGATCTCGATTTGAATTAATTGTTTATTTATCTTTAATATTTGACCTCAAACAAATTTATACCTCAAATTCTTTTCCGGCAGCACGATAAAAAAAAAAGTCTAGTGCCACAAAAGCTAACATCACACTGCCAAGTAAAATATTTTTTTTTTGGAAATTATATGAAGTATTGAAAGAAAAGAAACATATATTCTTGTAATATTTATTCTCTTTTGACTCCTGTATTGCATATAAACAGAAAAGTTTTTTTTTGCTTTTCTGTTCTATCTCTTTTTAATTTCTTTTTTTCAATATTAAATTTTTTTATTCATTGTTTGTAAACTTACAACACGCATACTCACAACTCATAAACAAAACAGAAAATAAATTTGAAAAATCTTTCTAATTGTAGTTCCTTAGGAGATTTGAATCTCAAACTTTCTTAATAAAGATCTTGTGCCTTACCACTACACTAGATAGAACTTAGCATATATCAATTAATATATTATAATAGGAGAATATATTAAGGTGTAGGCAACGCATTGTTTATTTGTTTGCTTCTTTAATGTCCTATTTAATCGGCCAATTAAAACTAACGTTTATTTGACAGTTCAAACTTCAAAGTCAAAGAAAACTAATATATGCGAGAAGGTATTAAGACCACTTAAGAGCCATTTAATTATTTTTTACCAGTAAATAATTAAAGATGATGCTAACAATTTTTTCTTAACTGTCTCCCTTTTGCACCTTCTCTTAACTGTCTCCCTCTTGCACCTTCCGTTAGAAGACAAAATCAATAAATGCGCTGCTTTGTTCGCTTTGTTCTGTTCGCTCTCCTGCATGTTTTTATATTTAGATCTGAAGTCATTATATTTAAATTTCAACAAAAGTGTTATGTCCGCGTTATCGCTCTCAAGTTTTAATATTATTGGAAGTCTTTATTTTTTGCTGCAAGTCTTTATATTATAAATTTTACAGTTATTTTTCAGCAAAATTAAATATAAAGACTAGCATGCAACAATATATAGACTTTATTGTTATAATCTAAAGACCCTGCAATTTCTGCATTCGCTCCAATTTCGCTTTGCTCTGTCTGTTATGTCCACTCTCTGCATTCTTTATATTTAGAACTGAAGTCTTTATATTACTGTAAGACTTGATTTTTTGTTCCAAGTCTTTCTATTAGAAAATTTTGCAGCAGTTTTTCAGCAAATTTCAATATAAACACTTGTAGATAACAATATATAGACTTTATTGTTCTAATATAAAGACTTGGAACAATTATGTCGTGAGTCTTTATATTAAAAATTTTGCAGCAGTTTTATTGCTAATTTAAATATAAAGACTTTAAACTTAAATATAAAGACATGCAGTGGAGCGGACCGAGCGGATAGAGCAGAGCATTAATTGTTTTTGTCTTCTAGTGGGAGACATGTAAGGAGACCAGTTAATAGGGAACATTATATTTACTCATAATTAAAATAAAAAAATTATAATAAAGTTCTTATTATAATATGTTACCAACATATGTGAAATATATTCAAACATGACATGAAGGTATAAATCACAAAAACGTAGGACAAAGTATGCAGGATTTCCAACCAAAAATGGTTGTAAACACACAAAAATAAAGTAAATTGTCACATTCGCGTAAATTTTAAATATAACCATTCGAGGTACACTAAAATAAGATAGACATGAAAGTATACTTCCTCTTAAAAATCAGACCTTAGCTAAGTGCAATGTGCTCTGTGTGAAAGATCTTCGATTAAATTTGAATAGCTTGACTCTCATTTTTTATTTTTAAAAAAAATACAAACTTCATCTTATTTACAATACACACTACTACAAATATGAGTTTTAATAGCCTTTAAAAAAGATTTAATACTGGACTATCAGGACGTATTATAAAGAGGTTGTTAAAGGTTGAAGTGTATGTTATTAAATGTGTATCTTTAATGCCAGACTTTAGTAAAGGTCTCATATAAAATATAAAATGTAACTTTTAATAGCGAATTTTAGTAAAGTTCTCTTATAAAAGGTGATTTTAACCCCAGACATTTACTAAAGTTCACTAGTAAAAGTCATTTTTTACAGAATTTTTTTGTTAATATTCGCTATAAAAAATTTTGAAAAAAAAATGGTTGCTCCTGTAGTTCAGATTTATAGTATTTTATTGTAATTGTAACAGCCACCTGTTTTTTAATGTTTCTTTGAGGAGATTATTATTATAGTCGTTCTTTGTTTCATTTAATCCAGAGAACCCTTCTGGCCCATAGCTCCAATTTGGGCCTGAAATTATACAATACAACCTACCTTTACATATTGACTAGGCCCATATTTGAATGGGCCTTTCACACTTGGTAGTTGGCAAATTTTAAAACTGAAAATTAAAGCAGCTGGTTTTAATAAACAAATAAGGAAAATTACATCAGAATTTCATCCTAGGAAGCAATGCTAAGACATTCAAATCACTAGTTATATGTTAATTAATTAATATACAACAAGTTGACAACACCAAGGACAGATGTAGAACACAACTAATTACCATTAGTGATTCATTTACTTTCTACACTTTGTTTTCTTTTCTATCTTTTCTTAATCTTAATCTTTGTGTGATCTTTGACCCAAAGAGTTTGAAACCACTGTAGAAACTGTACTAACTACACGGTAAAATATCCTGTTGTTTTCTCATTTAATGCATTTTGGTTGGGAAATCAAGAGGTTGCGATCTCTTTCTTTTTTGCTTCTCTCCTCTCCTTCCATGCTCTCTCTCTCTCTCTTTTCTCATACCCCAAAATCAATATCTATATATACCTACTGCACAACTGTGTCAAAGTTCAAATCTCTCTCTTATTCTCTCTTTTTTGATAACCTTAGCAGCCCCAGCTGCTAAGTGTTCTCTCTATTCTCATTCTCTCTTGTTTTACTTCCTGATGGGTTCCTCTCCCTTTTCAACATGGCCATGGGAATACCTTGGCTCCTACAAGGTATGCATTAATCTCATCTTTGTTGTTTGTTTGTTTTTTTTAACTTTTCTCTTAAAAATTAAAATACATGTTAAATGCCTTATAAATTTGTTGCATTTTTAATTGATGTGTACCTTCATTCTACTTGTAGTATCTACTTTATGGACCACTGGTAGCTAAGGTGGTATCCTCAAGGGGATGGGAGTGCAACAGCCCGGATCAATGGTGCTTTTACCTTCTCCTTCTCTTTGCACTGAGAGGATTAGTTTATACAGTTTGGGTCTCTTATTGCAACATGCTCTTTCTTACGCGCCGGCGCCGTATTTTCAAAGAAGGGGTTAATTTTGAACAAATTGACAAGGAGTGGCATTGGTAAGCACTGCTAATTTTCTAACCCCTACTTCAAATTTACTGCAATTGGGTCATATTCATTGAAGAGAACACTAGAATTTATCCTTATCTGATGCAAACTACAAACAAAAAGTGCTAAGAAAGAGGTATATATTGCATATTTAAATTTTGTTTGTGTCTATTTATGTTTTGTGTTGGACCCATTGGACCAATATATACAATTATTCAAACATGAACAATTCAACTTTATCAACTTGCAAGGGCTTGCAATAATTTGAAATTTTCATGTCTAGGGACAAATTAAATGAACCCAGTAATACACAGAGTACTTGTAGTTATATCTTTGTCACCTTTTTTTTTTTTGTTTCAGGGATAATTTCTTGATTTTGCAATGCATGATTGGAGCTATGGTTTTCTGCATTTTCCCTTCTCTAAGACAGCTCCCTTCCTGGGACATGATTGGGATGGCCATAGCAATACTTCTCCATGTGGTGATATCAGAACCTCTGTATTATTGGGCACACAGAGCATTTCACAGAGGATCTCTCTTCTCTAACTACCACTATCTTCATCACTCAATAAGAGTTCCTCAGCCCTTCACAGGTCTGCTACTATAAAACAATCACTTTTGAAAAAGATGCATATATTGGTACTCAACTTGCTGGGAAATTTAAATCCTACTGCTGTTGCAGTTTGATATCAATTTTTGGAACTTTTTGATACTTTTATTTTATATTAATATTCAATTATCAATACACACTTTTTCATTAATTCAGTGAAAAGGAAAATACATACACTTTTCCACAAAAAAATCTCCTATTGTGGGTGATTGATAGGTGACTTCTACTAACATTTGTGATAATCCATTTCATTAATATTTTCACGGTACATACAACTATACAAGTTATGGAAGCCCAAAAGTATCATTTTTTTATATATTAGATAGCTGTTTGAATTTATATAAGTCATACGTAGATCATAATTGAAGCAAGCTGCCAATATTAATTACAGAAATAAGTTATTCATCAAATAAGCATTTATTATTCACAACATGACCGTCCTTCATATACACAGAAATTTGTCAAACCCTATCTAGTGTAGTGGTAAGACACAAGACATTCATGGAGGAGGTCTGGGGTTCAAGCCTCGGTAGAGACAATTTTAGAGAGGTTTTTCAAGTTTGTTTTCTAATTTTTTTGTGGGTGTGTGTGTTGTAAGCCTACGGGCAATGCATCAAAAAAAAAATATACACAGAAATTTTTATTTACTTATTTTAATTGTTCTTATTTAATGAACATTTAATTATTTTTTTAATTGAAAAAACAATTGTTCTTACTTTGGTCTTAAAATTTTCAGCTGGGTTTGGCACTCCACTAGAGCACCTGGTGTTGATGGGAGTTACGAGTGTGCCCCTAATAGGAGCCTGTCTTGTGGGCCATGGTTCCATTGGGCTGCTATTCAGCTACATTTTGGTCTTTGATTTTCTCAGAGGATTGGGAAATAGTAACATTGAGGTGTTTCCAGTGGGCCCCTTCAAGGCCTTCCCTGTTCTAAGATATCTCATCTACACTCCTACGTATGTTACTCAATATGCCTCTTTTAGAAATTAATGAATTAGTGATGTTGCTTTCATTAATTTCTTGTCTTTTGGGTTACTTTCAAAATGGTCAAGGGGTCCATATAAAAAGATGGAAGCTGATACGTAGATATCATATTTGATACTAACTAATGATATCGATTTTATTATACACATTTAGTTGATTTATACTGCACATTATTTGAGTTATTATGCATGTTATTTTTTGTAATGAAATAATTATGCATGTTGTCGATTTTATTCTGCATCTTTAGTTGAGTTATCGTGCACATTATTTAAATTATCATGCATGTTATTTTTTATAATGAAATAGTTATACATGTTAATTTATGTACTGAAATAGTTATGGTATAACATGCATAATAACTCAAATATTGTGCATGATAACTTAACTAAAGGTGCATAATAAAATCGATATCAATAATTGATATCAAATGTGGTATCTACGAAACATTATCCTAAAAAGATACACGTTAGATATGTAAAATTTTAACAATCAAACTCAACAAGAATTTTGTCTCAAGTCGTCAAAAATTTAGAGTCTTCCTTAATAAATGAAGCTGACAGAAATTTATTCCTAATCTAGGGTAATTAATTCCTCTAAAAAATATCTGTTTTCACTTGACAAGTTCTATAAAACCACCAACATTGTTTAATTTGATGGGAATAGTTACTTTGTATAGTTGGAAGGGCTAATAATTTTGTACAGGAAAATTCACATTACTTTCTGGTAATTGACAACTACCTTTCATTCCCAATTGCATTAAATTGACAACTAATTAATCACTTCTTGTGTTACTTATTTTGTACTTTGTCAGATACCATAGCATCCATCATACAGAAAAGGACTCCAATTTTTGTCTATTTATGCCTCTTTTTGATTGCATTGGAGGGACATTCAATCCAAAGGCGTTAGATTTACATGAGGAGATAATTTCTGGTAAGTTTTACATTAAATATTTGTATTTAGATGATCATGTTCTTTTATATTTTTTATCCATAAAAGAATCATATCAAAGAAAAAAAATATGATTCCATTAGCTGTGAGTTACAAAGATATCAGATAAAAGTAAATGATTGTTTTCGTGTATATATATATATAGAAGCTAGGGTGCTTCATGGAGCATCAAATCGTTCGTGCTCCACATCCGTTATATTCAATTTGAAAATTCTAGCGACCGATCCGAACCGTTGAATATGATCTACATATTGAAATTTACTTCGAGATTGAATTTTATATTTTTTTTTGAAATTTTTTGCTATTTTTTAAAGAGGTAGAAAAGTTGCTAATCAAACGGTTTCTAAATCAACAAAAGTTGCAATTTTTCTCTCTCTAAAAAATAGCCAAAAATTTCAAAAAAATGTAAAATTCAATCTCCAAATAGATTTCAATATATAGATCATGTTGAACGGTTCGGATCGGTCGTTAGAATTTTTAAATTAAAGATACAGTGTGGAGCATTAGAGATTTGGTGCTCCATGGAACATCCTGGCCTTACTCTCTCTATATCTATATATATATATAGAGTTGTGCTAAAATACTTTATAAAGCACCAACATTCAAATACTTTAGGTTCGTATCTCGAGATACAAAATGCAAACGACCGATCAAGACCGTTGAAAATATTCTCTATATTAACATCTATTTGGAGATCAAATTTCATATTTTTTGGAAATTTATTACTATTTTATCGGGTATGTGGAAAATTCATTAATCTAACGATTTACAGACCTTCAATTTAACCAACTTTGCACTCATCCGATAAAATAATAAAAAAATTTAAAAAATGTAAAATAAAGCACCAACATTCAAATACTTTAGGTTCGTATCTCGAAATTTAAAGTGCAAACAACCGATCAAGACCGTTGAAAATGTTCTCCATACTAACAAAAATTTGGATACCAAATTTTACATTTTTTTAAATTTTTTTATTATTTTATCGGATGAGTGCAAAGTTGGTTAAATTGAAGGTCTGTAAATCGTTAGATTAATGAATTTTCCACATACCCGATAAAATAGTAATAAATTTCCAAAAAATATGAAATTTGATCTCCAAATAGATGTTAATATAGAGAATATTTTCAACGGTCTTGATCGGTCGTTTGCATTTTGTATCTCGAGATACGAACCTAAAGTATTTGAATGTTGGTGCTTTATAAAGTATTTTAGCACAACTCTATATATATATATACACACACATTTTATTTCATTGGGATAAAACTTGCACAACCAAAACATTAAAAAAAAAAACAAAATTTGGCAAAAGCATATAAGTAACCATTATTGTTGAATTGACTAATGATCTAATTAAGTTAGTTAGGTGTCAATTTTGCACACGTACACTTGCTGACTCAACCGTTACCTTAAATTTGCATTTACATTCAAGTCTGATATAATATGAATTTCCTCTTTGGTTTGCTTAAGAAATTAAGTTATCTCAAGTTCCTTCCTTGTGACTTCCCCAAAAAAAATTCAATGATTCATAAACTTATAACTTGGTGGAATATTAATAGAATATAAAAAAAAACACACACACACACATAATAAATGAAGTTCAAATAATTAGCAGAAACTTGTTTCCCATTTATATACAATAATACTCCACTTGTCCGATAATGTTAATTAGTTGGTTTACGTTTTCTTTTTTAAACTACGTACACTGTTTTCATAAGGATAATGTTTCGTAGTTATCATATTTGATACCGACTATCGATACTGATGTTATTATGTACATTTAGTTGAGTTACTATGTACATTATTTGATTTATTATGCATGTTATTTCACGTTATTTTGTACTGAAAAAATTATTATGCATGTTAACAAAATAATATGCATAATAACTCAAATAACATGTATAACTATTTAAGTATAAAAAATAATGTACATAACTATTTCAGTATAAAAAATAACATGCATAATAACTCAAATAATATGTACAATAATTCAATTAAACGTGCATAATAACATCGATAGTGCGTATCAAATGTGATATCTACGTATCAGCTTTATAATTCACAAATATATTCATTAAATGATTGAAGAAAGAGAATGTCAGAAAACGCAAAAACATGCACATTTGATGTGATATAGTTAGAAATAATATGTGAAAAGACATGAAACGACTTCTCTAATAGGATTCTTGTCTCTTAAACCAAATTATGGATGTAACTACTTAAATATAAGGACTCCCAAATGTAGATTCATAAAAAGTTCAAATTCTAGTTGATTGTTTGTTGGAGTCATTGCTAAGTAGAGCTTTTTATAAATTATTCTTCAATAAATATTCTTCAACAACTTATTTTTTTTAACTTAATAATTACTTATTTCATATTTTTAACACTAGAAGGTAGGGAAATATCCTCTCTGATTTTTTTTTATTTTACTAACTAAAAAATGTAAATTTGAATTTCATATTAGAATTGTTAGATATAATTATAAAATGATATAATAGTTCGACTTCATTTTGTTTAGCATCAATAGTTTGATGTAGACAATAATGATTTTTTATTTGATGATTCCTATATATCAAAGAAAATGCAAAATGCAATTATTCTCCACCACTGGCCGCTGCCCTCAATACCGATACAATAAACAGATGTGCTTCCAGAAGAAAAGGAAAATAGAAAAAAAAAATCACCTTAATTGTTAATTAATTACACAATTATTCGAGTATCTTCCCTGGAAGAACAAAACAAAAGATTAACTGAAAAGACTAATGGTGAAATACCAATCCCAAGAGATAATAAAGAGTAAGGATAAATTAATTGTTGGATAAAACTTTCGTTTTTTCATCTATTTGAACTCATTTTCACAGATAATTAAAGCAACAGTAACAATTTGTCTAGATTATTTTTCCTTGCAAAAATTAAGAGACTGGAGATAAGAGTACTTGGTGATTTAAAAAGGTGATTGAATGAAAGACAAGCTTGGCTACTAGAACAGAAAGATGTTCTACATTTATTAGGGTTCAGGAAATAAATGCTCTAATCATTCAAACAACAAACAAAAAAAAGCACTGGTCCTACATTTTTTTAAGTTGAAGGTGTACAGTAATAATATGACCTGATACTACTTCTCTTGAATTTTATCATTATTATTATTACTGTTATCATTATTATTATTATTTTTTATTATTATTATTATAATATATTTTTTAAGCATTCAACAGTTCAACTCCACCTGATCCCAAGCCAACATGTCCTGTAGTTTCAGACCAGGTCACTGACAGCTTTTGCAAACAATGAGAACTTAACAAATAATCAAATTAAATCAATAGCAGTATTTTTCTCATCAACAAGAGAAAAACTTCTGTACAATTTTGTTTTTCCATTTCTCAAACTTTTCATATACCTAAACGAAATATTGAATACTGACAAAACAAAGTACAACAGGATTAAATTCTGAAGCTGTTTTCATTTTGTTAATATGCAGGGAAAAATGATCAGGTGCCTGATTTTGTGTTTTTGGCGCATGTCGTGGATGTAACACAGTCAATGCATGCACAATTCGTGTTGCGGTGGTCAGCGTCTCTCCCGCACAAATTCAGACCCATCCAACTTCTGATTTGGCCCGGCGCATTCGTCATGATGTTGATGATGTGGGCGTGGTCGAAGACTTTCCTTTTCAACTTCTACAACATCCGCGGAAAGTTGCACCAAATCTGGGCAGTTCCCCGGTACGGCTTTCAGGTAAACATTTGCATTTTCATTTCTCATGAGGTGTGCATTAACTGTTCCCTGAAAATTTTGGCATTTTTTCTTCGGAGATCAGTGTCAAATTTCAACTTTAATGCCAATGTGTTACAAAGGAGACAATAGTACAGATCTCGTACTGTTAATTTGCAATTGCATTACCAGAAGATTGGCACAACTTGACACATGATTGAGTTGTAGTTATTTTCATTCCGGTCAATTATTTCGAATAACATTATTTTCACTGAATTCACTGTCACTTTTTCTAATATTGGTCCCAACATCTATAGTAGTAAATTAACTACAGTTCCTGTTTTATTCTTCTTTTTTAATTTTTAGTTTACAAATTAATTGTTCTTAACATGTGTATTTGCTTCATTAATTCATGATAACTATTAATTGTATGCTTACGTACTAATCATGGTAACCTCAAATCTAAAGGAGATAAACTCAATTGTATATTAAACAACAAATAAAAAAATTACTCATTAGTTATTCTAAGCCAATAAAATGATATAAAAATGATATGTCTTCATTTTCTTCCATTTTGTAGTATTTCTTGCCATTTGCCAAGGATGGCATCAATGATCAAATAGAATTGGCAATACTAAGAGCAGATAAAATGGGGGTGAAGGTACTTAGCCTTGCTGCATTGAATAAGGTTGGAATTCCACATTTTTTTTTTCTGGTAATCCGATCACTTTCTCCTTCACTCCACTGATTCATTTAATTAATTATTTCTCGCTGGTTCCACTCGGAGATAACACAAACAACACATGTCCTGTGCCAAATGAAAATCAGATCCCCCTTTACACCTTCAATTGCTTATATGGGGACGCATTCATTAATTGATACTTTCTACATCCATGCTTGAATCTGATTCATGTTAAGATTTCCTATAGTCAGAGCAATGTTGTCAATTTTGTACTGTGGTCTTCAGACCAAAAATCAAACGATGACAACAAGCTTCACCATCTTACTTTTCAGCTTTCAGTGACATACTGTTTTGAAATTCATTTTTGCTGGGATTTCTGTGCCTTACATCTAACAAAACTTCATCTGTGCATTAATTTATGAATGCAGAATGAGGCATTGAATGGAGGCGGTACATTGTTTGTGAACAAGCACCCGGATTTGAATGTGCGAGTCGTTCATGGCAACACACTTACAGCTGCAGTGATTATTCATGAAATACCAAAAAATACGACAGAAGTGTTTATGACGGGTGCCACCTCAAAGCTGGGCCGTGCCGTTGCTCTCTATCTATGCAAGAAAAGGGTTCGAGTCATGGTAAGTAGGCTAATTTATTGTGTCCTGTTTAGCTAATATTATCTATATATGTGTGCTGTTTACTTCCAATTTGAAATCCTTAAGCTATATGAATTACTTTATTTCATTGCAGATGCTCACTTTGTCTGCTGAAAGATTTAACAAGATCCAGAAGGAAGCGCAAGAAGAGTATCGGCACTACCTGGTACAAGTCACCAAGTACCAATCTGCCCAAAATTGCAAGGTAATTTTACTGAATTAATCAAGAAATCATCAGTACAAATGAATAAATGATCTTTGGATTGCAAAATTATGACTAAAAGAAAATGTATATCAGACATGGATTGTTGGAAAATGGCTTTCGCCACGTCAACAGAGGTGGGCCCCATCTGGCACACACTTCCATCAGTTTGTTGTACCACCAATCATCAGCTTTCGACGCGACTGCACATATGGAAATTTGGCTGCCATGAGATTACCTGACGATGTAGAAGGATTGGGGACTTGTGAGGTACTGCTTTCATCTAATTTCTTATTCATATTTTTAAACTGGATTAATTTAATGGAATGTTATGTTGCCAATATTTTTAAGTTGAGCCCAAGGTTATTTTGCCAATATGTGTCATGTAAATCCTATGTTACCAGAGTTGTGCCATTAATGAAACATTCCATTTGGGATCCATATATCTCCTTGTTAAAGCACATGATATGTCTGTCACATGCAAACAGCTGTGACATGCCAATTTGCCAACTACTTCTCTCTGTTGATCTCACATATGTACATTTGGGTACAAAAAACAGTACACGCTGGAACGGGGAGTGGTCCATGCATGCCATGCTGGTGGAGTGCTGCATTGCTTGGAAGGTTATACACACCATGAGGTGGGTGCAATTGATGTCGATCGAATCGATATCGTATGGCAAGCTGCCCTGAAACACGGACTGAGACCGGTTTAATAGGTCATATACACATATCAGTATTGCTGTATTTATACAGTATACGTATACTTCTTCCTGTTTGCTTGGCTGGATCAATTGAAGCTGGGGCACCAGAAGACATCTATTTTGTATTTTTTTCTTTTTGTTTTTGGCTTTTATTTGAGAGAAAGGGATGCAAATTTGTTGCTAGTTCACAGAAAATTAATGATGTTCCATAGGAATTAAAGGCTTGTACTGGGATTAAACACTTGGATGATTGAATAGAAAGTAAAGAATATATGATTTTAATGATTTCTTTTTGAGAAAATATGAGTTTAATTATTCAAACTAAGGAAAAAAAAAGGTATGTTGATCAATTGTAATTCTCTTTCATGTTGCCGGTGTTAAATTTATGGTCTACAAAATTTCCAAAAAAATACAATCGGATATTCGGATTTAGAGCATCTTCATTTTTAAAATTTTTGAAGTTTCTAATTAATTACCACATCAGTTTTAGAAATTTAATCTTTCTTTAGTTTCTAAACTCTCCATTTCTGAAACTAAAGAGTTAGAATCTCTTAATTGCCACATCAGCAAATACTACTAGTGTTGTGGGAGACTGATTAATTTTAACCAATAATTATACCACGTCAGATTTTATAAACTCTAGAGCAAAATTTCTAAATAAGAAATTATTGAGCAAAATTTCTAAATAAGAAACTCATCTACATCTCTGAAACTCATTTATAAACTGTCACATCAGATTAAAAATTCCAAGAGTTTTAGGAATGTAGATGCTCATTACAATTGACAGTGTCGCGCAGTGGCGGATCCACTATGTACCAGGGGGGCAAGTGTCCCCTGAATTTTTTTTTTTTTTTTTGCAACATAACCATGTGTATTTGTCCGATTTGTTTTTTTTTTGCAAAATAACCATGTATATTTAAAAATATGTGTCATTTTCCCCCTGAAAAAAATATATAGATTTTGCCCCCCTGACGATAGCGCCATATTGGAACTCGGGGGTATTAAATGAGCAAGAGCCAGGTCGACACTCCCTTGGTGACACACTACAGTGGCATGCGAGTGTAGTGACAAATGAGCAAGGATCTCCGCACTTTACTCAACGATTGTGAGGGGTAAGAAAGCTAGCCGAAGAGAATATAATTTGTCTGGATAGTTGGAATGTAGGATCCTTAACGGTAAGCTACAAGAGTTAGTTGATACTGCGATTAGGAGACATGTAAATATCATATGTGTTCAAGAGACTAAAGTACGTGCCATAAGGCGAAGGAGGTGGAGAATACACATTTTAAGCTATGGTACATATGAACAGAACAAAGCAAGAATGAAGTAGGCGTTCTAATTTATCAGCCTCAAGAACAGAGTTGTCGACGTTAAGAGACAAGAAAATCCACTTATCCTAGTCAAGTTGGTCGTTGGAGATGTAGTTTTAAATGTCGTTAGTGTGTATGCCCCACAAATAGATTTGAGCGAGAGCATAAAGAAGCAATTCTGAGAAGATTTAGAACAGATGCTTAGAGGTATGTCTAACGGTGAGAAGTTTTTTATAAGAGGAGACTTCAACGGTCATGTTGGTATAGCTAGTGAGATTTTTGGAGGAGTGCATGTGAGATTTAGATATGGTGATAGAAATCAAGAAGGAGATAATATCTTGAATTGATGCTTGGAGGTCTGCCTAACAACTATAGACGTCTTCAATTTAATGCATTTTTTCGTCCATTCAATAAAATATTAATAAATCTAAAAATGAAAAATATTGGTTCCTAGGTGAATTTTAGTATGAACAATGTTTTCAACGATTCAAATCAGCTATTTGCATTTTGAAATACAAGATATATGATCACAAGTATCGATGTTCGATGTTTACGCAAGCGTCATAGTCTCTCGCTCTTAAAAGTATTTACACAATAGTAAATTATAAAATACAATACTGACTTCTACGTAAGATGCGAACTTCAAACAAGTCCAATATCAGATTAATAAAATTAACTTCTACTCATTTTTCATTTTTTAGCTCTTTCTAAAAATAAATCAATTTTATAGAAAAATAAAAAGAAAAAGAACACGATGAATCATATTTACATAGGTTTTTTTTTCCTTTGAGAGTAGATGTTTTGTACAAATTAATTCACCGGTGGGATACGTCGTAAGATGAAAGTACTCATCAAATTATTCACATAATTTTAAAATTTGTACGTGAAAATTTTGAAATAGAGTGAATGTATACATCACCTTACGAGATATCTCACTCGATACGGATTTGTTTTGCACATTATCAGATAAAAAGCACAAAATAATGATGAAAACACTGGAACATTAGAAGGGATTGAAGGAAAATTATCACAGAGAGCCAAGTAGCAAAAAATTTCAACAGATAGGGCCAGAGGCACCCTAAAAATTGCACAGAGGGCCAAGGGCGCGATTAATAGTCGTGCCCCTAGGAGATTCGATTTTTTTTTGCTGAATTCTAGGTACTTTGCAATGCATTTATCAGATGTGGGCCCTACATGTCAGGGGCACGACTAATACATGTGCCCCTAACATGCTGTACATTTTTTTTAGTTTTTTCTATTTATACACATTTTAATAATAACTATTAAAATAGTAATTTTAAATGCACTTATTATATTTATTATAAATAGATGTGATAATATATTAAATATAATTATTATAAATAGAAGTGATAATATATTAAAAATAATTATTATAAATACAAGTGATGATATATTTAAATAATAAAATTATATATTTAATATAAATAATAATATATTTAATATAAGTAATAATATATTTATTAAGTATAAGTAATAATATATTTAATAGAATTAATAAATAGAAGAACTAATATATTAAAAATATTATTACATTATTAAATATATTATTACAAATAAAAATAGAGTAAATATAACTGTCCCCCATATTAGCATCCCCCTTACGCACCCCCCCACTCAAATGCAATGATAAATTATTTTTAATTATTTGTATAAATATTTTATTGAACAAATGCAATGATAATATTTTTTGAGTATAAAGACTTATACTAAAAAATATAAAGACTACTACATTTGAGTATAAAGACTTATATGGGGGGCGTGTAAGGGGGGGGCAGTTAGTCGCTTCCATAAAAATATTAGAAGTAATAAATAGAAGTTATTAAATATATTAAACTTAGCTATTATAAATATTTAGTTAGTAATTATTAAAAATAGAAATAATAATAGATTAAAGTGTTTTTTATTATAAGTACGTAGAAAGGTCTATATCCTATTAATACTAAAGATCTTGCAACTATTTCGAGAAATACAAATCGTCCAGTGGTAGGGGGTTTGAATAGAGGCGTTGAGTTTGTGTGAGGGCATGGGTTCGAACCCCCCTCCCTACCATTTTTCGGATTTAAATAGGGGCGCATGTATTAATCGCGCCCCTAAGTGCTGAAACAATTCTAGAGAGCTTTCATTGTGTTCAGCACTTAGGGGCGCGATTAATACATGCGTCCATAGTCTCTGCTGCTATAAAACCCAAAAAAAACCCTTCCCTTCATTCTTCTTCCCCAAACCCGCCCCTAACTATTTTTCCTCTCAAATTCGCTCCATCTACTCCCTACCTCTCCATCTCCTTCTCCTTCAAGGTTTTTGCCATTTTTTTCTCTCTCTCCTCTCCTTGCTCTCCTTTGTGATTCATTGCTCTCATTCTCCTCTCCTAGATCTTCCTCTCCAATTTAAGATAATTTTTGGACTTTTTTGTAAAATTGAGCCATATTAGTTGCATGGCTATTAATTTAGTGTTTTTAGTAGTATTTGTTGATGATTATTGATTGTGGTAGGTTATTATTGCTTTAGTTGTAGCTTTATCGTTTATTATACATTTATATGAATTATTGGTGATTAATTTGATTATTGTTGAATTATTGGTGATTAATTGTTGATTATTGTTGAATTATTGGTGATTAATTGTTGATTATTGTTGAATTATTGGTGATTAATTGTATTGCATGTTCATATATGTGTTAATATATGTACCAAAGTATCGTACCAATTGTTGATTATTGTTGAATTATTGGTGATTAATTGTATTGCATGTTCATATATGTGTTAATATATGTACCAAAATATCGTATCAATTTTACCAATGCTTAATTATTGTTGAATTAATATAGTAATGGAAAGAGAATCGAGTAGAGGTGGTAGAGGTCGAGGCCGAGCCGAAAGGGGTGGTCGAGGTGAAGACGATTTGTCGCCTCCATGCGACATTCCGTACGTTGGTTCTCTACTGCGAGGTCTCAATCCAACACATGCATCCAACCGGGCTTATGATAAGGTAAAAATATAGCTATATTGTTTTTTTATTCAATTTTGCAATTTTAATTTTATTTCATAAATAACACATGTTCATATAGGTGTTAATAGCCAACCTTTGTTATGGAGACCAAGGCCGGGTCAATGTCGTTCATATACGACGACCAAATTGCTCCAATTCTTGAGCGATTTCATCTCAACCATCTCGTCGGTTGGGAACCATTAAGGTAGACCGTGACCTAATAACTGCGATTGCTGAGAGATGGAGACGGGAAACACATTCTTTCCATTTTCCAATGGGTGAGATGACCATCAAAATGGAAGATGTATTAATGTTATGGGGTTTACCGTTGGATGGACTACCGATCATTGGAAATGTGGACCAAGATTGGGAGGAAGACGTGCTGGCCATGTTTGGGCGAGTTGAGTGGCAAACATTTCGGAGGCCGCCGGGTCATTTTCACATGCGACAAGATTGGTTGCGTGAACCATGGCAGCCACAAAGAGAAGGCCCCGATAATAGACGACATTTCAAGGCTAGATTACCACCCAATGCCCCACTCGAGGAGATCGACATGTATGCCCGAGCATACATGTTGGATCATCTCTCTACTGTTATGTTTCCGGACCAGTCCGGGTACATACAGACGATGTTCATTCAGTTCTTAAAGAACATCGAAGATCCACCGAGATATAGTTGGGGCTCGACGGTGCTAACACATTTGTATCGTGCTTTATGCGATCATCGGATAAGAGAAACAAGCAAATCGGGGGGTCTATGATGTTACTGCAGATGTGAGTGTGGAAGAGGCTCCCGATTGGGCATCCGAGAGCGAAGGATTTGCCGGGTGATATGCCATATGGGGTGAGATGGATGGGCCCAACTCACTACTACGAAGATGAGCCGCATAGGAGTATCACTCTCTACAGGTATTTTCTGACTATTTTAACATCTTCACATTTTTAATAACTATATATATTGTAACATAATTCACAATGTTTTAGGTGGCGATTAGAGCATCTCGATGAGAATGGCCCAGAATGGTGGCCGTACGATGAAGACGTCGTTGCTATGTTGCCCCCGATATGTAATGATCAAGATCATATGAGTCTTTTTCATTATCGAGGGCCAATCATATTTTTTTGGATTGTCGAGTGGCACGATCCTGCTAGAGCCGCGCGGCAATTATCTTTCCAAGTCCAAGTGTCGCCTCCATTGCCACCTCCTGATTGCGAGCGCCTTCATAAGGTATGCCACAATAAAAAATCTGAGGGGCGTGATTGGGAGATTTATCACGAGGGGTACATTCAGACTTAGGGAAATCGGTTGGCCAATATAATTGATTTAGGGCACGGTTTCATGAGTGTCCCAAGGACCATTACTTGGCATGGTTCAACCGGGAAGGCATGCGCACGGTCTATTGGAGAGGTACAACCGCAAGAAATGCCTTCAACCCGCTACCACATCAAGGGCGTGGAGTTGAGCGAACCTTCAACATGCAAGGCAAAGTTGTGCAACGAACGGTAAATTCATTGCCTTTTTCCTTCAATTTACAATTTAAAAAACATAAATTACTAACTAAATTATTTTATCAGGTGCTTTGTAACTTAACACTCGCTAGGGAAGCGATTGGTGTGATTGCACAAAGCGCCAACATTGTCTTCAAGACTTTCGCGAGAAAGGTTCTTTGAACTTGTCGCGGAAACATCGAAGATGTCGACTAAGGAGTCATCTTCCGCAACCTGATGTTGGAGCATGGCTTCAGGGATGAGGACTTGGAGCTATCCATAGCTGAGGGGTTGCGCGTCCAACCAGAGCACTATGACTGGTTGGGTCAGTTGGTGGGTGGCGAAAAAGCGAGTCAGATGCCCGAGGCGCCACTGTTTCACCCTCCATACTCACATCTATCACAGGGGGGAGTATGGGAACACGGCCAAGGATCCGGAGCTGCCCAACCGGAACCAAATGTTGAGCGTACCATAGAGGACGAGGTGGGGCATGCATCCGAGTACGTGTTTGGCCTTTCGAGCCAAGCACGCAATCCTGATGATGAAGACGAGGACATCATTCCTTTACGGCGCACTACAAGGACGGCTCGAGCGCCTAGTGCTTATATCCCTTCCGCTTATGATACACGTGGCCGCGGTCGGGGTCGTCGGGGTAGGGGGGTTGATATTAGATCGATGTCTGTTTTGATGTAGGTTTTTATGTTTGTGCTATTTTGAGACTAGTTCATAACTTGTTTAATTAGATCGATGTTGAGAACTTGTTATGTTGCTTGTTTAATTACTTGTTATGTTGCTTGTTTAATTAGATCGATGTTGAAAACTTGTTATGTGCCTTGTAATGCATTTTGGAAAATGAAAATTAATAAAAAAAAACTTGTTTCAAACACTTGTTTCAAACTTAATTAGATTGATGTTAGATTTTGAGTGTTAAAATTTGTTTCAAAATGTTACGTAAAGAATGACAAAACTTGTTTCAAACTTGTTTAATTGCCTTGTAATGCATTTTGGAAAATGAAAATTAAACAAAAAACAAGCTTTGTAAGTCTGCTAACATAGGAGTGCAACTAATACTTGCACCCCTGTGACCTTGTGTAGCTGTCATGTGGGCCACTCCCGGATTTTTCAGGGGCGCAACTATTACTTGCGCCTCTAAGTTATTTCAAAACTGGGTGCTCTCTGAATTGTTTCAGCACTTAGGGGCGCGATTAATACATGCGCCTCTATTTAAATCCGAAAAAATGGTAGGAAGGGGGTTCGAACCCATGCCCTCACACAAACTCAGCGCCTCTATTCAAACCCCCCTACCACTGGACCATTTGTATTTCTCGAAATAATTGCAATAGCTTTAGTATTAATAGGGTATAGACATTTCTACTTATAATAAAAAAACACTTTAATCTATTTGTTACTTCTAATTCTATTAAATATATTATTACTTATACTTAATAAATATATTATTACTTATATTAAATATATTATTATATATTTAAATATATCATCACTTGTATTTATAATAATTATTTTTAATATATTATCACTTCTATTTATAATAAGAGTAAATATAACTGTCCCCCATATTAGCGTCCTCCTTACGCGCCCCCCTACTCAAATGCAATGATAATATTTTTTTAGTATAAAGACTTATACTAAAAAATATAAAGACTACTACATTTGAGTATAAAGACTTATATGTGGGGTGTGTAAGGGGGCTTGTAAGGAGGACAGTTAGTCGCTTTCTTATAATAATTATATTTAATATATTATCATGTCTATTTATAATAAATATAATAAGTGCATTTAAAATTACTATTCTAATAGTTATTATTAAAATGTGTATAAATAGAAAAAAAACTAAAAAAATGTACAGCATGTTAGGGGCGCATGTATTAGTCGCGCCCCTGACATGTAGGGTCCACATCTGATAAATGCACTGCAAACTGTCTTGAATTCAGCAAAAAAAATCGAATCTCCTAGGGACGCGACTATTAGTCGCGTCCTTGACCCTCTGTGCAATTTTTACGATGCCTCTGACGCTATATATTGATTTTTTTTGCTGCTTGGCCCTCTGTGAAAATTTTCCGGGATTTAACTACCTGATGCAAAACTGGAGACGAGTAGAATTAAATGATCCTAGGCTGTGGGCCTTGTGGGCTGTGACTGTGACACGCCAACAATTGACTCCATCGCTTCTACACAGTAACACAGCCACAGCGCTTTTTTTGGTGCAACTCGCATCAAATTAAACAACATTAATAATATGGAGAATATTTCGTAGATACTAGTATACTACGATCCATACCGACTATTAATATAAGTATTATTATGAATATTATTTGAATTAATATGTATATTATTTTTGTATTAAAAAAATTTATTATATATGTTAATAAAATAACATACATAATATATTTGACTATTAATAGAACTTGTGGCTCAATTGATTTGGAGAAATGTTTGTACTGGATGCATGAATTGAGTTGGGTCAGTAATATGGTCATATACATATATTAGTATTGCTGTTTTTATACAGTATACTTGTATACGTATACTTCTTCCTGTTTGCTTGGCAGGATGAATTGAAGCTGGGGCACCAGAAGACATCTATTTTGTATATTCTTTCATTTTGTTTTTGGGTTTTTATTTGGCCGAAAAAGTGTCACACCTCAAAAAAAATGAACAGGTCGGGTGCGATCAATTCCGTCACGTTTGCATGATGATGTGCACACGGAAGATTTAAAAAATAAATAAAGTGCATATTAAATGAAAACAAACCCACGATACATGATAAAGTATAAATTTTATTGATCACAAATGTTCTATGTACATACATCAAAATGTATCAGTGTGGCGGAATCAGAAGAAAAGAAATAAACAAAAAAGAGAATGGTACCGCTAATACGTCGATAATCATTTGTCTATCTATTCTAAAGTGGAAACTGGAGAAAAACAAAAAGTAAAGAAAACTCCAAAACGGACGTCTGTTATCTCCGTCCTAAGGTGCCCTCGACAAAAGCTTCAATGCTCCTCACATGAACCCCACAACCACCGTGAAAACGTGAGTAATTGTAAAATTTCTCAGTGTGGATTAAGGTCCAGCCTTTGAATTTATATCTGTTTTCAGGTTGGACCAGTTCACACTTAGTAAATTTTGACTAAGTTACACTACAGTAAATTTAAGTGACGTTTGATTTAAGTATTTAAGATTTTCAAAATAAACAAACCAAACAAATGATGCGTTAAAAATACAAAATAGAAAAAAGGAAGATATAATAATTAACTTGATATAATAAATAATACAAAAGTATCAAATCATCCAGACCAAGCGGGCGCACGTTGTCGGCAACCCAACTTACAAACTCGAGTTACGATAAGCAGGCATATCGAACGATGCATTTGCATCCGGTCAACCCAACTTACAAATTTGACTTGCGTCAAGCGGATGCACCGGACGACGCAATTGCATCCGGGCAGCCCAACTTACAAACTTGACTTGAAAGAAAAATTCTGAGTTCCAGAGCAGAACATCTTGGTAAAACGTGAGCGGCTACGAAAACACACACTCGGTCAGAAATGAATCCCTCGCCTACCTCACCAAAAGATAAAAGATAAAATAAAAATATACGGCCTCAACTGCCATACAAAAATAAGAAACCGACTACCCGTTTAAAATAAATTAAGAAATAGAGAACGATTGTTAAATTAATGTCATCCTCTTTACCAAAGGTTTATTAATGAAGTAAGAAATTAGTATTGTGTCGTTGGAGATGAAGAATAAGCCATCACCATTTGCTTTCTCTGTTTTTAAGTTTTCAGACTCGTAGATCCGCGAGGCGGCTGTGAGGAGATCGTGAGGAGATAATTGAAACTCTAATTCTAATCGAAGGGGGTCCACGATCTACAGCATCCAATGAGGCTATAGCTGGACGTAGTCAGGGGCGGATCCAGGATTTCCGTCAAAGAGGAGCAAGATTTTTTTTTTCTTTTCAGGAAGGGGCAAAATGATGCACATTTTAAATATACATGGTTATTTTGCAAAAAAAATTAACAAATCGTACAAATACACAAGCTTATTTTGCAAAAAAAAAAATTACAGAGTGGGGCGGCTGCCCCTCCCTGGCCTCATGTAGCTCCGCCCCTAGACGTAGCTGGACGGGTTGCGACTCTTTACATATCTAATGGGGCCATCTGAAAGTGCGAGCCCCCTACAAGCACAATCGAACGATTCGTATTCGCCAACAAGAAACAGGTAAGTAAGGTGTATCCAAGACATATGATGATGATAGGCAACCAAGGATGGCAGTAGGCCGCGATGTGGTACGCCGCGATGAGCGGTGTAGGCAGCAATGGACGGTGAAGGTCTTGATTGCCCGACAGCATTGAGAATAATCTCCCTATCTTCTCAAAATTTAGGTTTTATTCGCGTTATGCTTTGTAATTCATTCTTAATTTTTTTTTATTTCTTGTTTTTTTCGTTCGTGTTTTTTTTTGTTTCGTGTATTTTCTTTCATTTTTTTTGTAATTCAAAAGATCATATTATGTGATCGCATTTATGAAATTTAAGAAACTTTGACCTCCAATTTTTACTACAAAAAGTTGTGAGACATTTTTTCCTTGTTTTTCTTGGTAATTGAAGATTATTTCCATTTTGCTCATACGTTCTTACATATATGCCAATAGTTTAATAATTAAAGCGTTGCCTCGCTAGAACGACTTTCAAAAATAATGAGTGATATCTCTTTTTGTCAAAAAAAGCCATCTTATATATCTGAACTTTTTTACAAAAGAGGAGAAAATTTATATGTTTCATTAAAACAAAGAGTGCTTGGTACAATATAAAAATACATTAGTACCGATACATTTGACAACTAACATAGTACGTTTGTTTCTAAGTATCAAAAACATAACCTACTTACAATCTAATACATCAAATATAGCTTATTACATCAAAAGTTCCAAAAATCCTCACAATCAGTATCATCATAATAAAAAATACAGGTTTATAAAAATCCAGACAATCAATATAACATCACAGACATAAATTTCAAGACATAAGACATTTCCAGACGAAGACTCTGTTGGCATAGCTCTTGGCTTCAGTCTCTCCAACAGATTCACACGTTCCATCCCATCCATCTAGCTTCATGTGCCTGAATATGTCTTTGTAATCCCTGAACATCCTGAAAAACAATTAGATTAAGTTTAAGATAAGATGAGTCATTGTTATGCTTACATCAATAACGTAAGATATTGATAATTTGTGTAGCTAAACATCTAACAATTTAAATTTTTTATCAATAAAACATAGTTTATTTCTTTCTAGCCGAACATTTCAATGTACTGCACTCTAATTAATTCAACAACCAAAACATCTTTGAATGAAATTTGATCATTAATATTTCATAAATCATCTAAATTGCTACCATTAAACTCAAAATTATAATGTCTACATATCCATGTTCAAATTTAATTAATAAACGAACAATCTACAAAGAGATAATCAATACATTCATCTTGATCACAATATACACACTCCCTGACATCTTTTTATATATCATAATAATAGTTGTATATCCGTTGTCGGTGGATGGCTCAAATAAATTCATTAGCCTTTTAGAACTATCATATCATATATGACTCATAAAAGAATTGATCTGCATTAAAGTACCTTAGCAAATATTGGTATTGGTCATTCTCAAATTGTAATGTGAAACGTGTTACAATTTCGGAAAATTGTGATTGTATTTTTGTTCAATCTCTGGTGGGGTCCCAAAATCAGTACAGCAGAATCAGTTAGATCATTAAAAGGTTGTTGTAACGTAATTATTTTTCTCTGGTTAATTATGGATCGGTCATTATTACATTATCTTTTTGTTCACTATATATCTAGTACAGAAATGTCTGATTAATAACATCTATGACTGTAAATTAAATTTTTTGACGATAATAATCTAATTTTATAATTTACGTTCAGACGTGTTATTTTCATGCAATCGGAGGACACTTAAAAATTCAAACATAACAAAAGAAAATCTTAAGTACCTCTGAACGCATGCGTCTAGATGTTAACATGCGAACGTGGAAAAATTAGGTCATTATTGTCAAAGATTTGAACCCAGTGTTATAAATGTTATTCTTTTTTTCAGGTCGGTTATAAAAGTATTTTTACTTTCGTACGTCAACGTTAATATTTTAATTCATGAGTTGAATTGTATTTAGGTAAGTTTTTGTAATAACTTCAGTTGTGCTTGTCGGGACTGTAATTAAATTTTTTTTATCGTCGCAAGTCATCGAACGATAGATACCCTAGTCTACTTCCACAACGTCGAGTCTGATTTGCGATCGGAGAAACAAGCGATTCAAAATTAAATCCGACGCAAACTCGTGATAAAAATTACTAATTAAGACATAAGTTGAAAATGGAGCCAAATTTGAGATACACATTTCTCTGATCGCAAATCAGACTCGACGAGATGGAAGTAGACTCAGATATCTACAGCTCGATGGTTTGCGACGATAAAAATACTAATTACAGTCCTGACGAGCGTAGCTGAAGTTGCTACAAAAAAAATATTACGTATGATTAGCATTTTTTCTATTTTTTTAGTAATTTCGGCTACGCTTATTCGGATTGTAATTAATTTTTTTAACGTCGTAAGCCATAGAGTTGTAGATATCTGAGTTTACATCATGATTTGCGATCAGAGAAATGTGCATCTCAAATTTGGCTACATCTTTAACTTATGTCTTAATTTATAAAATTTTATCATGAGTTTGCGTTAGATCAATTTTGAATCGCTCGTTTCTCCGATCGCAAATGAAACTCGGATATCTTCAACTCGATGGCTTGCGATGATAAAAAAGATTAATTACTATCACGATAAGCGCAGCTGAAGTTGTTACAAAAAATTATATAAATAAACTCAACTCATATATTAAAATATTAATATTTTTGATAAAAATTCACCTTAGCAAAAATACTAAATTAGTTTTTTAACTGGACGGTATTTGCAACTCCGTCCGTTTCTATTTTATAACTTTTTAAATAATCCTTCTATATTTATACATTTAATTAATTTAATTTCTGTTATTAAAAAAATCAGAACTAAATACACATCGCAGCAGGTCACGTTGTTAAGTGACCGAGATACATGATAATACTTAATTCAGAATGTTATGTCAATTACGACAAATAAAAAAATCAAATAAAACTGAAAATTAATTTATCGAAAATAAATTGAAAGAATTTTTTAAATAACATTTATATGGGAATACGCGGTCATAACTAACACATGTCATAGAACGACGCGTACGTACATGCAGTGTCGTTTACTTATATATTATAATATTAACGTGCATTTTTATTTGTTTTTAACACGTTATCGAAATATTTAAAATAAATATCAGGCTACCTCAGTTCACGTTTTTTTATAGTAATAAATAACAACTTTGAGATAGATATAGTGTTCTAAATTCGTGCCGTTTCGTTTCAAACACGGCTTGTCACGGTACAGAACGACACGACACGATTAGTATTTTATTATTTTTATCGTGTTGTTTCGTGTCGTGCCAAAAATTGGAAGGGATCGGAACGAAACGGTTAAGACACGGCACGTTTAGGCACGCCGTGTCTAAATGTGTCGTGTCTTAACCGTTTTGTGCCTAAACGTGTCGTGTCTTAACCGTGTCGTGTCTAAACGTGCCCTCTCTTAACGTGTCGTGTCTAAACGTATCGTGTCTAAACATGTCGTGTCTTAACTATGTCGTGACTCGTGTCTAAACGTTTATTTTTTAAAATTTGTAAAGTTTAAAATATAATAATTAATAGAGCATGACTAAAATAATATACATAGTACACCCCATTTCGTACTATGCATATATATAGATCAATAAATTGAGATTTAAGTTGCTCAATAAATTCTTCATATGAAAATATTGTAAGAAATCAAATTTTGTGATTTTTAGAGCTTTCTTGCTATTTTTTAAATATTTTTTAAAAACAGTCCAGATGTAATACTACAAAAATATCATTTCTGGGCTGTTTTTAAAAAATATTTAAAAAATAACAAGAAAGCTCTAAAAATTACAAAATTTTATTTCCTACAAGATTTTGATATGAAGAATTTATTGAGCAACTTAAATATCAATTTAATGACCAAATTAAATATAAATGACCGTATAGTACGAAATGGGGTGTACTATGCATATTATTTTAGCCATGCTCTAATTAATAAATGCAAAAGATTTCAAAAAAATTTTGAAATTCCGTGTCTATCCGTGCTATCTGTGTGTATCTGTGTCGTGTCGTGCCTACCCGTGTCTACCTGTGTCGTGTCGTGTCGTGTCGTGTCTAGACGTGTTCTTGTGTCGTTCTGTGCCGTGATTTTGTGTCGTGTCATACAGTATGAAACCTAAGCACGACACGCTTAAGACACGACATGTGAATAGTACTGTGCTGTGTCCTTATCATGTTGTGTCGTTTTCAGACACGCAGACACGGTTTTGAGAACCTAGATAGATATATATATGTCAAAGTCTTTATGACGCATGCTACAAAGAAAGGGATCCAAATCTCCTACTGCGCAGTACCGTCCAGCGCAGTAGCAGACGGTCCTATTCGACCGTCTATTTTGGATCTCGTCTGCGATGAAAATCAGGAGGTGTCTTTAAACTTTGACACAAACTTTAAAGCAAATAAAAAATCAGACGACTACGATACTGCACTATACGGTACTGCATAGTATCAGATTCGAATTTCAAGAAAGGGAGTGGATAGTTTGAACTATTTTCAAGACTAAACTTTTGCACCTTGATTTATTGTTGAAAAATGATTTTTTCAAGTCATGAGGTTTTTGTTAGAAATTCAAATATCTGACATGATTTGTATTTCCCCCTCATTTTTGGCAATCCCAACCCAACTGTCAACCTGCCTTGAAATTAAAGCAAAAATATGCTTGTAATGCATTGATCACATATTCATCACATGAGTTGGAATTGACAACGATTGATTGAAAATAGAAACCTCGTTGAGTGTTTATGCCAATACAGTGATTCGGTTGTTGGATACTTGGATTTCCTTCTCAGAATCTACTTCTCCTCTAGCTATGTCTTTTCCAACTTGTGTTAAGAAAAATGTTGGAAAAATATTACAGTTGTGATTCCGATATAATGATGCTGATTAATAGCTTGATTATAAAGTACTTTTGATGCAGTATTTTAAATTATATAATCGATATTTGATACGACCAATATATATGCATCATAAAATTATTAAATATTTTATAAAAGAAAAAAACTGCAAAATAAGACTATTAAGCTACATTATTCGTTGGTACCAATAATGATGTTAATTAGTGTGTATATATATATATGTATAACTTTTTTTTAAAGAAACTATGGTGCCTAAGAATATCAAGGCCTTTCGTGTTCTTAGCTCAAAAACATCATTAGACTTATTGAATAAGAAACGGGGCGGGTACCCGTGGATCCGATCCGCGCGGATCCACGGATCTACGGGTCCAACGGGGTGGGTCTCCACGGGTCCGAACCCAAAACCACCAATTCGACCCGTGATAAACACGGGCGGGTCGAGTCCAGGCGGGTTCAGGCGGGTCGGGCAAGGGTCGGGGCGGGTCGGGTTAGAATCTGTCGGTTTTTTCGAATTTTTGAATTTAAAAAAAAAATTCTTCACATTATTTTAATATTTTTTTTCGATTTTTTTTTTTATTTTTTTGAATTTCTCCACGAGTCGGGTCCAGGGTCGATTCTGGCGAGTCCACGGGTCGGGTCTGGGGGCAGGTCGGGCACGGGTACGGGCGGGTCTCGAGATTTTTGGCCTACCCGACCCGTCATAGATCCGTGGATTCGCCAACCACGGGTCGGGTCGGATCTAGGCCACGGGGCGGGTCAGGTCGAATCCACGGGCGGGTATAGCCCCGCGAGTCTCCACACAACTCTAATTAGACACATTTAAATTCGATTTATCGTACTCAATATTTTTTATACCAAAATCTAGTAGGAAACACAAATATTTTTGGAGTTTTTAAGGACCTATTTTGATTTTTTTAAATTACGTAGTTTTATATATAAACATTGATTACTTTATTATTATTTTTTGAGCCACTTTAAAAAATTCAAAATAAGTATTTAAAAACTATAGAATAGAATTTTTTTATTTTCTACGAGAATTTTGATATAAAAAAATATTTAGCATGATAAATCGAAATTTAAAGATGTCTAAAAGTATTTTTGCTTTAAGAGCACGAAATATCTTTGTGCTTCTAATTATGTTATGTTTGTACCGAACAATCATGTTCTACTAGATTAGAGATAGGGATTTGACAAAATCCGAATGAGTGCGACCCGGCTTGGGAAACCCGAGGCCGAGACCCGACATGAGGGCAAACCCGTGTGGATCCGTCCAAAAAAATCGGGGTCAAAGACGGGTAGCGATCAACTTTGTTGGAAAAAACCCGTGTTAAACCCGACCAGAGAAAGATCCGGTCGACCTAACTAACCCGTCATTAACCTGCCATAAACCCGCCATTAATCCGTGCAACACCCATGTAAACTCGTTCCAACCCATTCAAACTTGCAGAAACTCGTGCAAAATTCGTGCAAATTCATGCAAAATCCATGCAAACACGTGCAAAATCCATGCAAACCTTGGAATAATCCATTAAATTCAAAAAATTCCAGCCAACCCGTCCCTGACCGAACTCGTCTCGACCCGGTCCGAACCCATCGGTTTGGTAACCTATGGATCTTAGATGGATTGCGGCTGGCTTAAAATTTTTTGATCCATCAAAATATGGTCCGACAAACCCGTTGATCCGTCCAACCCGTCAATCCGAACGGGTTTGGCTCGACCCGTTCCGACCCTGCCTGTTTTCAAATGCCTAACTAGAGATTCAATTTCTTTCAATTATGTTATGTTCGTACCGAACAATCTCCAGAACTAGTTATAACGTTGTTACTCGAAAAGCTATAATCCTTACTACTAATAAAAAGAGATTGGAGTTTTTCACTTCAAACCTCTAGTCACTTCTCAGATTAATACAAAGTGTGAGATTTTTAATTTTTTTCGATCACAATCGCTCAATTTTAGACTTTTAATTCCCTTATACTTTGGTCTGCCGCTCGCGTACAAAAAAAGAAAAAATTAATTATTTCTCGCCTTCTTTCTATTTGAAATTTTTTATAAACTATTATTTCTTTCAAAAACACGCTTACTAGTCATTATAAAAGCATCCTAACTTTTATCTTTTTGATCATATTCAACGAGACTAGAGATTCAATTTTGTTCAATTCTGTTATGTTTGTACCGAACAATCTCTACAACGTTATAACGTTGCGACTCAAAAAGCTATAATCACAACAATAGTAGTTAACCAATAATATCAGGATCATTTAAGGGCTTTTTGCTTTTGATGATTGGTCCAGTTTGGTTTATTTTTTTTTTCTTTTTTGTTTGTTTTGAATTTCGAGCTGTAGCCTGTAGGCACTGGTGCAGCTTGTTGAAACATCATTATAGGTACAGCACTGGAATTAAATGCAACTGAACCTCATAAATGTATCCACCTTCATTAATACAAACAAGTACAGCATATTTCTTCATTCAAAAAGAGGTACAGGATATTTCATATTTCTACATGCTTTTATCGGCACTATTCTGAAGCAAAGACTATTCAGAAAGGAGATCACGTTGCAACTAATAAATTTAGAAGCGGGAGAATCCGACTCGATCATAAAAGTTTGTCCGGTTCGATTCGATCAGATATTTTAAAGTCAAATTCATTCGAATTTGACTTGATCTGATTAGAACTGACTCGTAACTCGAGACGACACAACACATTAGTGATCCGAGCGTAACCGATTTGACCCAATTCGAGACGATCCGAAACTCGAGATGACGCAACACATGAGGATTCGAATCCGATCCGAGACGACCCGTATCTCGAGATGAAGATACACATGAGGACCCAATACCGACCTGACTCGATCCGACTTGACATGATCCAACTTATAAATCGATCTAATCATATCTTGCCTACATCATAATATAATTTTACTAACAAATTAAAATTAGAGAAAATCAAGATTTAATAACACAATTGATCAATATGCAACTCGATCTTGTCCGATTGAACTTAAAACTCAAAATAATACTTGAAAGTTGTCGGTACAACCCGGTCCGAACCCGAACGATCTCGCCCGACACAACCCAAGACCCGAAAGTTGTCGATGCAGCCCAATCCGAAATCCGAACTGATCTCGTCCGAAATGACTCGTTACCCGAAAAAGATCGATGTGTCCCGAACCGATCTCACCAATCCGACTCATGACCCGAAAGCTGTCAACATTTGACGACCCGAAACCTGATCCGACCCGATTCGACCCGCAACCTGACTATTGTCGACAGTCAAACTAATCCGACCCGATCCGACTCAAACCCGCCCAACTCATCCGACCAGCCGGACTTGTCACCGCTAAGTAAATTAACATATGAACTTTTTAAATTTTTGGATTTGAATTTTAGTTGGCACATGCTGCAAAGAAGAAAGTATCATATTTAATTATGAGCATGACTACGATGTTTTACAAAACACCAAGCAAGATACGTTATCTTCACGTCTCAAATTTAAAGTTCAAATGATCAATCCAAACCATAGTACATGATCTTCATATTAAAAATTTATTAGAGAGTGAATTTTACATTTTTTTTGAATTTTTACTATTTTTTAAAGAAATGAAAATATTTCATATCAAATGGTCCAAAAATCGTTAAATTACCCTCTTTAAAATAGTAAATAAATTTTGACAAATATAAAATTCGGTCTCCAAAGAGACTGTAATATGAAGATCAAGTCTTATTGTTTGCATTGATCGTTTGAACTTTAAAATTAAACATATGAAGGCGAAATACCGTTTGTTTGATAATTTGTAAAGTATCATAGTCATGCCTTTAATTCATATACTAATGACTGGAAGAAATAGATACCACCAACCGTATATGTACACCTATTTGGGTAAATATGAACATGCGTTTCGATGTGAATACCAGTTTGTACACGTTTTTTTTTTCTTTTAGAAAAAGTTGGCCAAGCCTCCAAATTTCATTGATTTGATCACAAATTGTGATCTTTGGATGTACAGGGAGCAATTACTAATTTACCAGAGTACAAGTATTAGTAGTTAATACCAGCATGGCAAGATAAATATACTATTTATACCAGTATAAAACATTGATTATGAATAAAATAGTTACTAGTGTAGGTATCAAATGAAACTATATAACTGTAAACACTTATGTAGCTAGATGAACACTGAGTTTTGATGCGAGCAGAAACATATGATTTAAATTGGGGGTAACTAAAGGAGTGTTAATTAGTTGCCATAATTAATTAAACTATTAGAAAACAAATGTTTGAAATTTGTTTGCTATACAATTAAGTAACACATCTCAAACGAATTAAGAATCCTTCGTTCTTTGAGGAAAAAAGGGAATCAAACTAATATAGCCCAAAATTTCGATGTTGTGAATCAGGCATCTCAAAGCCCAAATCATAATTCATAAGCTCAGAGAGAAGAGTAGGTTTAAGCGTAGTAAAGGGAACCCTTTGAACCGAGAAAAGCATAGTGATCCCACCAAAATCTCAATTAATGGATGGATAGTCTCCTTCAATTTCAACCAAGAAATCTATGTGAAATAGCATTTCTGGAAGAGCAATAGAAGCGTAATTACTCGAAATATTTGGTGATTCTATGTGAATAATATTGTAGAAGATATACTGAGTCGCAACAATTGCACGTGTCACTCCAGTAACTTGCCTAGTATCACCAGTTCACCACGTATCACCCCCTTTGCACAGAAAAAGAAGAGAAAAAAAAAGCTATCCGAACAAGCAATCCTGACTACTGAGGTCGGGATTCTGGAAGTTCAAAGAAAAAACAGTTCAATCAATCCATTACCAAACAAAAAACAAACCCAAAAAGCACAAAGAAAGAAGAAACCAGAAAATAAATAAAATGCCTGGGAAGATGAACAATGGAGTCTCAGTTGAATCACTGGGAGCTAGGAAGAAGAAGGTTTTGAAGAAGCAACCGAAAAGAGGATTGAGCAGCTATGCGAAAGCAGTTGCCAAGTACCTCGTATCGGATACGTATATGTATGCTCCAATCGTTGAGGCCGGAGCTGCCGACGGGTGTGTTTCCCCTTTTGTTTGTACTCCTCCGTCCGCTGCTGGTGTCAGTCGTTCGCCATTAAGTACTGGTATGTTTCCTTTGTTCCAAAAGTGTTTTAGAAGGTGCAAATTGTATTAGATTTATATGAATCGTGGTTGATGAAGGAATTGTTGATAAATTTCATTCATTCTGCTACAAAATTGGCTCTGTTCAATTGATCTGCTAATTCGGCTCTATTTATTTTTTTATAGAAGTCGTACAAAAGCTCGGTGCAAAAGCTTCAACAAAAAGAGTTCTCTATGAAGAATTTGTGAAATAATCTGGTATTGATGTTTGTTCCAGGTACAACAATGTAGTTAATATTTACAAAAATAAAAACATAAATCGATCTGCAGTTATTACAAAAAAGTCCCTAATTTCTATACTTTACTTTTTATTGTCAATTCAACTAGATTACAAAAATATTTGTACGAAACGGTCCCAATTTCTGCTTTAACTGGCAAAAGTATCATGCAAGATCAAAGCAAAATGAAAAGAGAAAAAAAGAAGCAAATGAAAATTAGGCAGATAAAAGGAACATAAAGGAAGTAATTGGGAGTTGATTAATTGCGAAATAACGTTCTTTAATCTAGTTAATCTAGTTTTGACAATTGTATATTTAAAGTAAAAATTTGGCTTGTTTTGAGTCACTGAATAATCAAATCTATCCAACAATCAGACCACAGTGAATACAAGTCATATTTTAGCCGAAAAATCGTTCTAACTATTTTTATTCTTGTGCAGATCAGATCAGGGTTTCAGTGTATTAGCTGTATAGCATCTGATATATATGGTAGCAGGGAATTTTCTTCTCTTTTCACTGTGTGAATAGGCTATGTAATGTCAGTGAAACCACAAGTACTGTATGTGAAAAAAGGACTATTTTTAATTTGATCCTTGGTTATGCGTGTTGTTTATCCATGGATGTATAATTGTTTTCCAGCTGCTTGATATACTGCTAGACAATGGTAATGAATTCTCAGGTGGAAAATACATTCAAAATACATAATAGATCTCGATAAAACAGTTAACTTGAAGAAGCAAGGCGGGGCTGTGGGTTGAGAATTTTAATTTGTGTTTACATTGTGTGCTTGGTTGTACAATTAAATTTGTTGAGTTTCATTTCTAGATTTGCTTTTCCTTTATGCTCCCAGGTGTCTGTAAACATTCTTAAAATAATAAAATTTAAATAATTTCTCAAATCAACAAATATAAGAAATTATTTGGTACAACAGTAAGATGGAAGAGAAAAATTCATACGCTCTTAAAAGACAACGTAAGATGCATGAAGATATTAGTGTGATCATTTTGTTCGTTGGACAATACACGTCTTAAGTCAAGTAGTCCACTATTTCTTTTCAAGGCCCATAGACTCAAATAACGCTATTGCTGATTATTTTAGTTTGATGGGCTTCTTTGATTCAAATTCTTCTACCGCGTGGTACTGCGCAGTATCGCGTTTCGACCGTTCAAATGAGAATATAAAGAATTTAGATTTGAGACACGAATCACGAAAAAATTGAACGATTTCGAAAACGTACCGCGCGATGCCACGCGTCAGACGATATCGTTCCAAATATCTAGACATGCCTCCTTCAAAAGGAAGCATCTAACCAATAAAGTGGTAAACCCAATTGTGGGTTTGTCATATGTGAATTGAGATTGGAAGCTTGTTCTAAAATTGCATGGACAACTTGTTAGAGAGACAAAATGCACATGGTTTCACATGTACAAAAACCTCTACTACCACAATTTTTTTTTGCTTGTAATAAGCGTCACATTTTATCCAACTAGTATCCTGTCTATGCGTTGCTACTGTGACTTATTTTATGATAAATCAAATCAATGATATTACAATAAAAATTGACCAAAAATATTTAAAAAAATATGCGTATATAAAAGAAAGAACAAACAACAATTAGTTGCTGACAAAATCTAAGACCTGAAATCAGTGACAGTAGATATCTCCCAATACAGCATAGGCAAAACGCATTTGTTAAATAATAAAAATTTTAAGACCTGAAATGTTTAATTAATGGTACTTGAAGGACCAAAACGTTACAATAAATTTTCTTTTTTTGAAATAAGTGAAGAGCGTCCACCACTTTATTTTCTTAACAAAAACGAAGTATACAAACTCAATGACACTTTTATTTTACAATAAAATATTAATGACCAATATAACAACAAATTGATATCTAAAAAAATATAGAGTAATAATACTTTAAGGATTATTCGTGTATCACTAAAAAATAATCAAAAATTATATACAAATTGTCTCTACTCTAATAAACTCATTAATTAATATATATTATTTTTCTATTTTCGTATAATGTCTAGTATATGTATAGTTATATTTACATTAGTTCATATCTAATAATTGTCTAATTCATAAGTAATATGACAAAATCGAAACGTAGCAAACCAGGAACCAAAAATTGCAAATTAAATTGAATGGATCTTTCCAATAAGTTCAAATATGTTCCATCAGTGACATTCTTCAAACAATTCAAATTTAGTAACTCAAAATAAAACATACTGATGTTTATAATAATGATTTATCTCAAAGTACTTAGAGGAGTGCGGGATTGTGCCACAGTATACATTGCCAAGCTCGCCTGCAATGAATGGGGTTGCTGAAAGGCGCAATCGCATCCTCAAAGACATGGTAAGAAGTATAATTGCTCGTACGACTCTACCATAAAGTTTATGGGGAGAAGCCTTAAAAACTGCAGCATATTCTCAACAGAGTCCCAACTAAAGCGACTAATAAAACCCCATTTGAGATTTATTTTGGGCGCAAGACTAGTGTAAATCATTTTTGGATTTGGGGATGTCCAACAGAAGCAAGGCCTTATAGGCCGACAGAAAAGAAACTGTATGAAAGAACTATTAGTTGCTATTTCTTTGGATAATCTGAAAGATCTAGATGATATAAATTTATAATCCAACAGAACGTACGATATTCGAGTCAGGAAATGCGAAATTTTTCGAGGATAACGATTTTGTGGGAAGAGATATGAATATGGATGACATTTTTGAGAAAGAGAAGGATAATGACACTTCGGACCTTCGTCGGACTTAGTCACTATTCCAATATTGATAAATCCTGAAAATGCATCTCATGTCAATAGACAAACTACATTCCCTTCTCAAATTTCAGAAGATAACATGGACACAAATGGACCCGAATCCATCCCAAATAGCGACGTTGCCATGGATAATGTTAATGGCCCTGAGCCTGTGGGAGATTCGAAATTAAGTAATGATGTTCATGAATATACTCCTCAAGTCATTACAGAATCAGTCCAAATAAGAAGGTTCACTAGAGAGAACAGATTGACTGGAAGATTTGCATATCTTCAAGAACATGAATTTGACATAAGCATGTTTGAAAATGACCCAAGAGATATCAAACAAGCTATGAAAAGTTCTAACTCTCATATGTTGATTGATGCGATGAATGAAGAGATGAAATCAATGAACGACAATGATGTGTGGGATATTATTCCTTTGCCTAAGGATAAGAAGACCATTGGTTGTAAGTGGATATTCAAGACCAAACCAGATTCTAAAGGCAATGTTGAAAAATATAAAGCATGTCTTGTCGCTAAAGGTTTCACACAGAAGTAAGACATTGATTACAATGAAACCTTCTCTCCAGTTTCATCGAAAGATTCATTGAGAATCATATTGGCACATGTACCGCATTATAACTTGGAGTTCCACCAAATGAATGTAAAGATGACTTTTCTCAATGGTGACATTGAGGAAACCATCTACATGAGGCAACCGGAAAATTTTGTGGTCGGCAACCCAAAGTCTATGATATGACGGCTTATGAAATCCATTTATGGGCTCAAGCAAGCATCTCGACAATGGTATTTGAAATTTCACAACATAGTTGGTTCATACGGTTTCGAGTCTAACTTAGTTGATGAATGCATTTACCTTAAGTTTTGTGGGAGCAAGTTCATATTTATGATCTTATACGTTGATGACATACTATTAGCTAGTAATTACAATGACATATTGCATCAAACCAAGAACTTTCTATTTAGAAAGTTTGAGATGAAAGATCTTGGTTATGTCTCATTTGTTCTAAGAGAGACATAGTTGGCTCATACGGTTTCGAGTCTAACTTAGTTGATGAATGCATTTACCTTAAGTTTTGTGGGAGCAAGTTCATATTTATGATCTTATACGTTGATGACATACTATTAGCTAGTAATTACAATGACATGTTGCATCAAACCAAGAACTTTCTATTTAGAAAGTTTGAGTTGAAAGATCTTGGTTATGTCTCATTTGTTCTAGGGATAGATATACTGAAAGATAGAACTGAAGGAGTTTTGAGACTATCCCAAAGAAATTACATTGATAAAATGCTAAGTAGCTATGACATGAAAGACTGTAATCCAGGTGATACACACGTGGCTAAGAGAGACAAATTCAGTCTTGCTCAATGCCCTAAAACTGATTCAGAAAGTCTTGCCATGAAAGACATCCCCTATGCATCCATTGTAGGCAGTCTCATATACGCCCAAGTGTGCATGAGATCGGGCATAGCCTTCATTACGGGAATGCTAGGGCGATATTTAAGTAATCCAGGAATGGAGCATTGGAAAGCTGCGAAGAGGGTGTTGCGGTACATGAAGAAAACAAGGAACTATATGCTCACATATTGGAGATCGAAAAAGCTCGAGGTCATTGGATATACCGATTCCAATTTTGGAGGTTGCGTGGATAGCATGAAGTCGACATTAGAATACATCTTCATGATTACAAGCAGAGCTGTGTAATGGAAGGGTGCTAAACAATCGCTCATAGCACCTTCCACCATGGTTGTCGAGTTCATTGCATGCTACGAAGTCTCGAACCATGGCGTGTGGCTCAAGAATTTTGTCACTAGGCTACATGTAGTTCCTACCATCCAGAAGCCACTTATGTTGATGTGTGACAATAATTCAGCCGTACTCTATGTAACAAACAACAGAAGCTCGACAAAGTCCAAGTACATAGACATCAAGTTTCCAGCAGTAAAGGAAAGAGTACATTACAATGAGTTAAAGGTGGAACATATCGGTACAGACTCCATTATTGCAGATCCTCTTACAAAAGCACTACCATCCAAGAAGTTTCATGAGCATGTTTCTCATATAGGCGTAGTACCTATGTTAGGATAGTTTAGAGAAATGTGGGAGTTTGATTTTTATTTTTAATATTCCATGCTATGTAATTTGTAACAAGTTATGATATATACAACTTATGTTTTGAATCTCATTGTGTTCTTTTCTTAAAGTTTTTTTTTGACCTCAACTAAAGTTAAAAAATAAAGGGTGACCCGTTGGGAAATAGGCACGTAAAATCACACTCTCGTATAATTTTTTAGCTATATGACCAAAGTCTAATTCATGTCATCTAGAAGTATTTGGTTCTATGATTTATATCGATAAATCGACGAAGGAACTGTGGTGACTATCATTTAAGTCCTGTGTTGGTATGACTAGTGGACCGAATTGTTTAGGAAATACGAACAGAAGGACAGAAAAGTTCAAAGTAATATGGCCAGATCCAAGACGTGTAATCAAATAGACCACACTTGTACATGTGGGAGATTGTTGGAATTTAGACGTCAATTCCAATAACTTAAGTTGGACTACGTGTTATATGATTACATACATGTCTTGTACTAGCTGTCACTAATGGTACGAGGAGTAACAGTTAGAAATGCCGCTAAATGTGATTAATTAATATTCAAGGCATTATACGTATTTCACCAAGATTTTGGGCACAAATGCACATAGAACTTATCTAAATTGATTATAATTATTGATTGACTGATTATGATCAATTAATGTATATATGGGTCTTAGTGTAAAGTCAGAAATATTGTTTGGGCCAAACCAAACTTGTTTTGGATCAAAATCCAAGCAGCACAAAACGAGATCTATTGCGACCGCAATAAGATTTATTGCGGTCACAATACAGTAGGGCAAGATAAGGCAATGAATCTGCCACCTTAGCATGACTTATTGCGGCCGCAAGAGACATGTTGTAAGTTATGTTTTGACTGCCTATATCTCCCAGTATCTTTCTGATTGAATAAAACGAATTTTGTACCAAATTCGTGGATGTATTTACAACAGTGAATATAAGAATTTGGAAAATAATTGGAGAGAATATAATTACAAATATTTGATGAATATTTGATAATTAATTCGGCATCTCTCCGAGATATACTTCGGCCCCTATAAAAGGTCCCGAGTCTCCAAGCGTTAGGGGGTAACAAACAAGAACAAAATTATCCGTGATTAGGGCACATGTGTTGTGCATAGCTACTGAACTCTACTCCATTAAGAGCTCATACTCTGTCGGGAATTTCGTGACCGTCAGAGAAGGGATAGCACTCCCGAGTCGCTTGGAAGGATCCGTCGGGAAAGGAACGTGACAAGGCACTTCCGTAGACTCAAGACATCTCAACCATCGCTTGGATTAGAGACCAGAGACGACTGGTGGAGATGGAAAGTAAGTAAACACATTTCCGCACTTCTGTTATCTCTTTCATGTCGCAACGGATTTTTAATTGAATTGTTAATTGCAATTATTTTAGTTTAGGGAATGGTTACTTGTTGATACCCTAATTGAGTTGCAATAAATGATTTAATCCCAACAAATTAATGTCGAAATGTTCTCTGAAAAGATAGCTTGTCTCTACTAACAACAGGAAGCGAACATCCAAGATTTGTACCTTTATAAGAAACGATAGGCTGTGATGTGATCGGGGGTTAGATATTATAATTTGGAAAAAGTACGAATCTTGATGAAAATAAAGGTCTTTGATTTGGTGACAGCAAAGAGGCAACAATTACATGTTTTTTTATCAAGAGGCGTTAATGTTGCGCATATGGACTTTTATTAAAGGCGTTGATATTTTTGTTCATTAATACCGAAGCAAAGTTCTGCTTACTTTATTTACGTCACTAATTTTTTTGTTAATTAATATGAGCTGCAGGTTCGGATCATGTACAAATTAAACAAAACTAACGATTTTGTTCTCTATAGTTCAGAAAAGAAAAAACCTTATACAAAATAGACAAATTTTACTAAATATGGATCAAAATTAATTTGATTGCACCATTAATTATTGAATTTTTTTTGGATCAAGTTTTGTGTTCTAAATTTTTTCTCATATGTAACAGACTTACACACTCTACAAACTGATCTCAAAATAAAGTACTAAAAATTAATAAAAGAACCAAAAAATAAAAGCTAGTTAAAAAATAATTCCAAAACAAAGTTGGTACAATATTTTAATCGACTTTTATTTTTTATTTTCTACTAAGTTTTCTACACCATTGTTCTAATAAAAAGTGTAAATGAGGGGCTGCAAAAGAATTTCACATCTTTTTACACCAGATGATTGACAAATAAATAGTGTAGATGTCAAGCACTTTACACCGATATTTTCTACACCAGATTCACTAAATAAAGAATGTGAAATTGTTACTTTATACAACCGTATTAGAAAAACATGTGGGGAAATAATATGAAGGGTGGGATCGACGCTTCTACACTCGATTTTAATATAACCAACGTAAAAGAGAGTTGCAAAAGATCGTTTTTCCGCAGTGAAGTTCGTTCTTTGCACCCAGAGCATTTCTCATGGTCTTTACTCAGGTACCATAATTTTCTCCCTTCAAAAATATACATGAGCTAATCAACATACCTTGATTGTCACTTTGTCAGTGAATAGAGATAGAAAGGACAAGTATTGTCAATGACTTTCTTGGCGGCAAGACTCTTTGGTTTTCCGTCTCATTCTCCATCTAGGCAATTTGTAGAACAATGAATTCTACACTTAGCAGCAATATAAAATTCTGGTACGGATCTGTGGTCGCTCTAATACAATGATAAAATTTCAATGAATATAAAAAATGAGATTAAATTTGGTTTTGCCCTCTTTTTATTCCTGAAATCTAATCAATTTCCTAATCACTTTACTAATTTACTGAGATACTATTCCTAATACACGTTTCCAGCGAATATCTCCAAATATTACAGTAAATACACATATTCGCTATACAGTCTGAAACCACACGGTACCATCTGGTACAAACCACGGGACTGCGGCTGTTTCAAGCTGTGATTTTGTATTTTGTTTGAAGTCAATTTGCTCTTGAAGTCTTGTTATGAAAATGACAAAATCAATGAGTTGATATAATGCTTAATCTACAACAGCAGAGATATCAAGAAAACTAAAATTTAAGGTTTAAACTTTCCACCTCTGCCTACATGTAATGTCTTGTCTTACTGTATTCCCCAATTATTGGTTCTATATATATGTTCTTTCTTGTTTAATCCAGTAATCATATATCACTGGCCATCTGAGTTCTTTTATGTATATATTAAATCTTCAAAGCTGACTCAATATCAAGATAATCTTCCATTTATTAGTTAAACAATTAAAGCAGGAACTTCATAATTAAATAGATAGATTACATCATTTATTCCACAATATAAAAAATGTAGACCCATCACATGAACTAATATTTTGAACTAACTATCTTCAACCATTTAATTAATTAAACATAATGATCATATGATGCAAATGCAATAAGCCCTGGGCTTTAGTGCATGCACGACGCCAAAACATCACATGCATACTACTTTAGCTAGTTATAAAGGAAAATGGATAGGCTTAAATTATGTATAAACATGACTACACATGGATGGGCTCCATGTATTTTTACAAAGGTATGCATCTCAATACTACATAAACGATCTTTAATACTCTCATTTAATATATAATGAGTCTACCAAATAGTCATTATCAAAGAGAGAAATGGCAGTTCTGAATTAATTTTAAACCCTTTACATCGAACTTTATTAAAGATCCGGTATTAAAACTTTTTTATAACGGACATTTAAATGGTTTGACATTAAAATCATCTTTAATACCAGAGAGCTTGAAAGGGCCGGTATCAAAAATAGTTTTTAAAACCGGATGGCTTGAAAGGTCCGGTTTTAGAAATGATCTTTTATAGCGGTCTTAATTCGATTTTAAAAGGGATCTTTAATAGTGGACTGCTTCTAACGTCCAGTTTTAAAAGATTCACACGGATTGCCCCTATATCCTTAAATTTGCAACGTCCCTTCTAACCGATCCAACACTGAGAAATCACTCCAAAAAATCTCACGGATCCCTCTCATCTCTCTCTTTATATATATAATTCATTTCTACACCTATCTCTCTCTAATCTGATATCTTTAATTTTTATTTTTCATTTCTCTCTATCTTTCAACAAATAAAAAAAAATATTTTAATTTGGAGGAAATATCAAACTTCTAATTATATCTCTCTATATGAATTTGAAAGAAAAATGAAGCAAATTGCAAGATAACAGAACTAGTATGCATTCTTTGATTTCAAAATAATTTTTAGAATTTCTTTGTTTTTTTTCTTTTTTTTAAGACATATAACACGACATAAACATTTATTCAAAGAGTTTAATTATAAAAAATATGTAAGTCTTACAGAATATTTGAAAAAAATATTACATCAATAAAGTGACATACTTGCAAACAGTAAGTCTTTCTTCTAATTATTTTTTAATAAAATAACATATCTGCAAAAAATACCTGTCAATATGTCTCATCATAGCTGTTACGCATGCAGCTACAAATTCATTTTTTTCTTTTTTTTGGACCTTTTACTAAGATCCGGTATTAAAGATCCATTTTTAATACCGGCCTTTTACTAAGGTATTGTATTAAAGACTCTTTTAATAGCGGCCTTTCACTATGGTCCTTTTAAAAGTTGTATTTAATAGCGATTTTTTACTAAGGTTCGGTATTAAAGCCTGACATTTAATAGTGAGTGCTTTCAACATTTAGCAGCATCCCTATAACACCCCTCTAGGTCCGATATCAAAGAGCATATTAGGCCGATATTAAAAACCAAATCGGCAGTAATATCTCTTCTCAATTGTATCTACAGAGTATTGAGCACTTCAATCACATTCCAATTATTGGTTTAATTAGTAAAAATTTGGTTTAATTTGTCAATGATTTAATCAGAATTTGATGGTTTAACTACTTCTAGCGAAACAGAGTTAATTATGAGTTGTCCGAGGTCTCCAATAAGTCCAAGATTTAATTGGAACTTGTAAGAACTTAATTTTGAAGTTAATATTTAGGATACTTTGATTAATTGTTGATTTTCCAATAGGATATTATATATAATATGACCATCAAATTTTTCCATATATCACGATTTTGCTTCTACTGCTAACCAGTCTTGACTCTTGACATTCTTTTGGAGTTCCAATTTTCCAAAATTACATACCCTCAGCCCATCGAATATTTTTATTGTTTTCTCAAGTTACTAAGCAATTATGCATCATGCCTACAAACATGTATGGTGTTTATTTAACACGCATTCTCTGTCTGACACTTTGTTAAAGATTCAGGAAGCAACATAGATGCCCTAGATTTTAGATTGAATATTTCTCTGACCAAAGCAACCTCAACTTGGTCTTGAGATATGTTTCTTAATCCTTAGTTAATTGTATAATAGACTAATGTTAGACATGTGATCTTACATCAATGATTCCTTGTATCAATAATAATTCGAAAAGATGAAATAAGCTGTGGGAGGTTTTTTATTTCAGAATTATGGCGTCATTGTCAATATTATAGTTAATTAGAGTAGTCTATCTAATTTCAATTTTGTTTCGTTTAACATTTAGGTTATTTTGTTTAGTAAAGTTGTGGTGCTTGCGCAAGTATGTACACTATCTTGCTTGCGACCACATATCTCGAATTTCAAAGTGTAAACTGTCGATCTGAACCATTAAAAACGATGTATATACTAAAATCTATTTTGAGACCAAAATTTTCTATTGTTAGACTTTTTTTCACTATTTTATTGGATGGAAGGAAAATAAGCTGGAGATATCCAAAGGTTTGCGAACTAAATTGGAGTTCAAAGCACTTCACAACCGTTCGATTGCTTTATGATTCCTACTCTTCGGTTTAAAAAGTATGAATCTTGACGCAATCCTCCAAACACTACGGATATTAACGCAATAGAACAGTTGAAAAATGGTTTTGAACCCAAAAGACAGTTCTTAAAAGAACATAGTTGTATTTTGGAAATTAATTTGAAAACTATAAAATCGGACCTCAGAAAAAAGTCGCTATAATAGTTGTCTAGAAAACTCTCCAAAACCTTTAAAAGTGGATAGGAAAATGAGTCCACTGTAAAAGAACCTTTGATAACGGTGCTTGAGAGGAATCCGCTTTAAAAGCTTACCTTTAATAGCGAAGCTTATAAAAGATTCACTTTTAAAAACATTTAAAAGCGGACTCTTATAACCTGTGTTGCATGAGTGCGGGTGCGGGTATTGTATTCGATACGGTGCGGGTGCAGGAATACGAAAATTTTAAAAAATCACGGATACGGGTGCGGATATATATGTAATAAAAATAACATTATATATTTAAATGCTTGAAATTTATTTAATATTACTAAAATATAATGATAAAGATGACATTATATATAATATATTAAATAAGATGTTACTAAGATTTCGTGTATATATGATTAAAATTATGCTGATCTCGTGTTAATTCTGATTATATATGATATGGCATGTATATATGACTACTGACTAGTTATTTACTTTGTATGAAATATAGCATCTAAGGTGAATGAATTGACGCGTATGTTTCATTTATCTAGGAGACACATGTCTCTCCAAAGTAAAGTGGCCATATTTATTTATTAAGGAGTCATGAGAGATTGAGAGATGAGACGGGTGGAGGATAACCAGAGGAATATGCCAAATGAAAGAGAGAGAAAAAAAGTAATATAATAATGGGATTAAAAGACAACAGCTGCACATAATGGAAATTTGTCTTGAATACGCATCGTAACGCGTCAGACGCGAATTTCGTATCCGAACGTATCAGATACGAATTCGGCTGGAGGACTGACGTATCCGGGTAACGTAGCTTATAACAGTCCGCTTTACAGGGTATTTTTAAAAGCGGATACATGATGAAGTTCGTTATAATTTTATTAGGACAATCATATTCAGCAGCGCGCCAATCCTCTTCTTTCCCATTTTTTTGCGCGTCAATCCGTAAGGTGCATTTACAACAGTCACAATCTCTCCAAAAACTCCACTAATACATCTCTCCAAAACTCCAACTTCATTTGTGCAACTCCATTAATACATCGCGGAATCATCCATTTATCAACTCCTTCTCTGATTTTATTGAGGTTAAATTTATTATTTCATTACATTTGTAAATTTGCTTAAATTTTCAATTTGCATAAATTTATTTATATCTATGTGCATGTATTTATAATTTAATTCCTTCATAATTGTGGTTTTTTCTTAATTAACTAGTTAATTAAATAGCACCACTTGGAGGGGTCGAGGAAGACGGGAGCACTATAGCACAACTTCGTCGGAGTTTTCTTCAAAGTTATTGAGGTTAATTTCATTATATATATATTTCAATCATTAAAATCTTATGAAAACGAATTGATGATGCGTATGAATAGTAACTAAATTGCATGCATTGCATAAATTTTATTCTGTATTGTCATATAGGATCAAAATATCTGAACATAAATTAATTTAGGTCGGTACCCGTTCGAGATTAATCCAATAAAAATTAATCTCGAATAGTCCCCGTTTGGGACTGTTCTTTGAACACTTTGTCTCCTTTAGGATTAGTGGACATACGATAGTTGCAATCTAGTGTTTGCAGATAATTCAGTTTGTTATTTCCCCAATTGTTCTCATGAATTCGGGGAGCTGAGGGGAAATGATGTCGGATTTTTCGCGAACACTAGTTTAGGGTTTATGTCCTAAACTCTAAACCCTAAACTCTAAACACTAAACTCTAATCCCTAAATTTTATACTTTATCTCAACTTTCATTCGCAATTTAGTAGGATTTGAGCCTTTATTAAAATAGTTTGTTACTTTCTAAATTTTTTAGAGTTCTCTGCAATTCAATGACTAGGTGTGCGAATATTATGTCATGCGATCAATGTTCTACATAGTGACGAATTACAACGATGTATTGAGTTTGAAATCGTTAAAACTACATGTGCAAAATTTATTTTCCAATGAATTATTTACAGATAATTAATTTGTGTGATCAAACTGTAACAATAATGCTAATTTTTTCAGGAGCTCGAGCCCTATCCCGCTTCGTATCCGGATAGCAATATCGAACAAGTAAAAACAATGTCTTGCGATTATCTTAATTATTTTTTGTGATGTTTGTGATTGTATGTGATATGTGTTGTATGTGATATTTATTGTATGTGATATTTGTTGTATGTGACATTTGTTGTATGTGATATTTGTTGTATGTGATATTTGGCATATATGCGAGTTGATATATGTTTTTGGTATATATTTGATTGGTACAATTGTTGTGATATATATATATATGTGATATATCTACATGGTTGTATTGATCTTAATATTTATATTATTGTATTGATTATTGGTATCAATTGTGTTTAATTTGATATTTGCTGTATTGATATGACTAGCAACATGGAGCTAGCCACACAAAATCAGCTCTACATAAAAAAAACTCACATATTATAGTGGACTTCTTCCTTCACCGCTATAAAATTTTCAGGTCAATTATATTATTTAATAAATACATTATAGCGGACCTTGCTTAAAAGCTGCTATAATATGCCTCTATTATAGCAGAGTTTTCAAAAGAGTCGCAATAATACCCGCCATATTATAGCGAGGTTCATGAAGGCCCACTATAATAGCCTATGTGTTATAGCGGTACTATGTTTATGCCTGTTTTTATTATCTGTAGTTTTTATAGCGGATGGTACAAACATTTAGCAGCTCCTCCTTTAACACCTCTTAGATCTGCTATAAAAACTTCCTTTAGTCCGCTATAACAAGCCGAAATTGTAGTAGTGTACATTTTGAAACAAAAGGAAAAAACATCTGTTATTAATTTTAGTGGAACCGGCTATCGATGCAAAGTAGCTAAAATTTCCATGCTTTATTATTTCGTTACATACTAGGTAATAAAATAATAAATATAAGCTTTTATTTTAATGAAATACAAGATCAAATAAATTAAAAATCACTCAAAACCTTAAACATTATTTGCAACTAGGATGTAAGAAAAAAATTCTCAGCCAATCTTCTCATAATGAGATCATAAGAAGGATCCATATTCATTCTTTCCAAACTCAAATATCAATATAGAAAATTCCCATTCAAATGTTATCAGAGACGAAATCAGAACAACGAATTAAGAAGAGACAATTTGTTCATTAAAAAAAAGTCAGTTTACAAATATAGTCTAATCTAAAAGGATGCCAAAATTTATGATGTACTTTTGAAAACAGGGTACGACAATTACATTTTGTATTGAAAACAGGGTGTGGTATAACATTACAGTTTCTTTCTTTTATTTAATTATTTATTTATTTATTTATATATTTTGTGTAGTTCTTTAATAGATAAAATTAGTAAAATAAGTTACAACTATTGATTGTAATAAATAATAGAGCAGTCCAATTTGATTTTGACCCATAGCAAGAGAGTTAGGCTATGGTACTTACGTAAGTACAGAGCTCTATCATACTTACAACTCACATCACCAATTTTAGAATTTAAATGCCTCATCAGAACCGTTAAAAATATTATCCATGCTAAAATTTACTTATGGATAAAAAATTTTAATTTTTAGAATTTTTTATTATTTTGTCGGATAGGTGTAAAATTTATTGGTCCAACAATTTACAGGCATCTCAATTTAATGAAAATTCACCCATCCGATAAAATAGTAAAAAGATTAAAAAATTAAAATTTATTCATAAATAAATTTTAGTATGGATAATATTTTCAACGCTTCGGATCGACTATTTACATTTTGAAGTTCATTATATCAATCATAAGTACCGTAGATCTATATACTTATGTAAGTACCATAGCCTAATTCTATAGCAAAATTAGCCTTAGTTATTTATTGAGATAAATAAGGAAAGCACCACAGGCTCTGCATGTTTTCCTTGGCGCATTTTCATTTATAATATGGTAAATTGCTCCTTCATTTTGCATTCTACAAGTTTATTTTGCATAATAGGACCAATGAAGAATGTTCTTATAATGTTAAAATGAAGTCTCACAATATTAAACAATTATCTGCTATAATGTTAACAAGTTAGTGCATGCAGAGTAAGACACTACTGGCTTACTGCCTTCAAAAGCCAACTATACATCACTAAACTGGGCATCTACTAGATTATATGTATACTATCTGTTTTGAATTTCATTTAGCTTAAATTAACTAAATATTGCGAAATTTAAGCAAAACATAAAGAGTATATCCATTCTAAAATACAAAGCATGCAAAAACATGTTGCTCTCTATCAAGGACATGGTTGTGATTACTTGGCCTCTACAAGCAGCACAAGAAGGAAAGCCTTAATTCCTTGCGTCTTTCTTCCTTTAATTACAACTGTAGAAAGACCATCTTCTACCAAAAAACAAAAGAAAGAAACAAAAATATGATAAAGAATATGACAATCATATGTCATAAACTACCAAGACGCGGCAAATCAGGGAGGCAGATAGATACATGTGCTCATAGCCTCACATAGTCACATGCCATAAAGCGCTGAAATTTTTCTGAGAACAACCACTTGCAACTCTAAGTAGCAAATGTACTCTGCAGTTGTATGAAGCAATCCATTGATATCTTTTTCAACCGGTGAACCCGGCACGATCTTCTTCAATTCTCGGACCTTTCTGTTAACCAAAAATTGGAAGGATTTTTTCTTCCTTACAACAAGGAATGACCTCTTTGCCATCTCTCAAGAGTTAATGTTGTGGATATTATTTGAAAATGAGTTGTGTTGTAAGGAGGTATGGAGGGGTTTATATAGGTGATAGGAGCCAGAGAGAACATGTGGAAAAAACATTTATCTATGTTTCTAGTCTTGTAGACTGAGCTGGAAAACGGTATACTTGGACCTTGTAAAGACCACTAGATGTTGCATGGCATGGCATGGCATAATGGGCATCCAAAAAAGTTACTATATTATTTGGGACAGTATGATTGAAAAGGAGACAGATTGATATGTTATTTAGTTGAAAACCCATGTTTCTCTATTTATCATAGGTTTTGAAATTTTCCAATCGATTTGAAGCTTTCAGACCAGGTTGGCTGTTTAGTTTCCTTATCTTTGGTAAGAATGGTGAACTGTGAACTCGTGCCATTCAATTGTATTAGATTCTGGCTAATTCCAGCTGGAATTGGCAGGACACTTGCTATGTAGTTTTACCTTTTTACTTCACATATTTATGCATATCCATGGAGAATATCAAGAGATGATAATGAACATATTTGATCTGGTTTGGTTGAATTTTTAAATTGGTATGTTGGGTTCTGAATTTTCTCTTTATTTGTTCCTTTCAGGTTCTGTCTAGGTTAGTTTAGATTTTAGGTGTCTTCTTGTTTGACCCATTTCCAGTCTCTTAAAATAGTTCATGTTCCGACCAATAAAGTTTGGTTCTTATAGTTATAGGGTTGATAGTTAAACTAGAATTAAAGTGATTAGCATTTTAAACGTAACAGGCATTAAAGTTTGGTTCGTATGCACATTTCGAATGTGTTGGAGAACGCAGTTGACCATAATTTGCTAAATATGGGAATACAATATTAATTAATAGATGATACATTTTTTATTTATTTCGTGACTCAAATTCTATAGTAGCTGAAGGACCAAACAAAAGAACCAGTAAAAAACACAGGTGCGGATGTAAAAAAGAAAACATCATTTTTTTTTTTGAGATAAAACTGGTGGTAAAGCTCTCAAGTCTTAACTTCAATTATCTATAGCAAATTCCATAATGCTCCTGAGCATTGTTCTCAATAGATGGCACAAAATGAGAAAATAAATTATCAGGCGCAGGAACCCGAGAAAATAAAAACAAAAAAACAGGGTCACTCAGAAGTCAGGATAGTTGAAATTGGTGCCAGCATCTGGTTCTAACTTTTTTGTTTTTCTTCTGTAGTCAACAAGAAGCAATATGTTTGGTTTTCTGTTATTTCTTTCTTTTATTTCAATGTGATTTATACATTATTCGCAATTATTATAGTGACGGAAAAAACCAAATGGCCTGATCCTTTTAGCAAATGCAATAATAATCAACCTAAAAACCAAAGTATAAACCAGAATAGTACTGCAATCTCTCTGGTACCTTGTACCCCTCTCAGATATCTGCGTACAATAACAGAAATGACTCGATTATTAATTTAATCATTGAGTTCGGTTATATTTAGGTAATTTTTTATAACAATTTCGGCTACGTCCGGCGGAATCGTTATTAATTTTTTTTATTGTCGCAAGTCATCGAGTTGTAGATATTCGAATCTATTTCCATCGTGTCGAATCCTATTTGCGATCAAAGAAACGAGCAACTCAAAATTGATTCTGATACAAACTCATGATAAAAAATTACTAATTATGACATAAGTTATATATGGAGCCAAATTTGAGATGCACTTCCTCCGATCACAAATCAGACTCAACATAATAGAAGTAGACCCGAATATCTACAGTTTGATGGCTTGTGACAATAAAAAATTCATTACGATCCTAAAGAGCGTTGTCGAAGTTTGTAGAAAAAACATACTAATCACACTTAATCTTTTTTTTAACAACTTCGGCTACGCTCGTCGGGATCGTAATGAAATCTTTTTATCATCGTGAGCCATCGAACGATAGATATTCGAGTCTGCTTCCATCGCGTCGAATCTGATTTGCGATCAGAGGAATGCGCATCTCATATTTGGCTCCACCTTCACCTTATGTCTTAATTAGTAATAATTTAGCATGAGTTTGCATAAGAATCAATTTGAAATAATTCGTTTCTTCGATCACAAATCAGATTCGACGTGGTGAAAGTAGACTCGGATTACTACAGCTCGATAACTTGCGATGATAAAAAATCCTAATTACGATCCCGATGAGCGCATCTGAAGTTGTTATAAAAACTTACCTAAATACAACTCAACTCATGAATTATAATATTAATATTTTTAATAATATATATTTTGCGTACAAAAGGTTGAACCCTAATATATATTTTTACCATGAGTTTGCGTCGGAATCAATTTTGAATCTTTTGTTTCTCAAATCGCAAATACGACTCGAATATCTACAGCTCGATAGTTTGCGAAAAATAAAAGAAAACAATTCGTTTGTTAGGGCTGCAAATTCGAAAAACTCAATTTACGGACCAACACACATTTTATTATTTATAATTTATTTATTATATTTTTAATAATAAAATCGGTTTTTTGTATGACCAACTGTTCTATCATCCATGTCTCCATACCTTTTTAATGTTACTATTTTGTTGCCGATTTTTTTATTATTAGAAATCAAATAAATAAATTATTTTAGTTTTAGAAATCAGATAAATATTTAATTTCTGTTATTAAAAAAATCGGATTTTGTTGAATCAATTAATTTTTTTAAGTTTTCAGTTGATGAATTAATGGAACTAATATTGTAATTCAATGATTGAAATTGACAAGACATGCTGATGTGCATTGTGTTTTGTGTTGCAACTTTTTGGCAAGTACCAAAGTGACTTGACAGCTCGCAAAATAAAATGGACTTGTTTCAATATAATTTCTTTAATCAACTAATCAACTTATATATACTTAAAAACTTGATAGTCAGTTTGGCATTTGTAGAAATAATGTTATTTCAAAACTATATTTGTTTTTTATATATAGAGTTTTTGAAACCTTCATCATTTATTGTTAAATATATCTTAACCGAATTTCATCTTTATACTTATGAAAGCTTGAATTCATTTAGTTAGATATCACTAGATTATAATATCATTTATATAATTTTCAATTATTTTATATTGACATTTTTGTTTTGAGAAATGTAGGTTTGGCCAATATATATCGGCTGGATAGATAAAGCATCGATATTTTAATTGTAGAATAGTGATTATTATTTGATTATGCTATATTATATTTTATAATTGATGGTATTTTTGTTATATTATACGATCAATATTATTATTTAAAAATAACACATATCATTTTTTACTCTTAGTTTTATTATTATTATTATTATTATTACAATTAATATTACTATTACTATTATTATTATTTTATTGTTATTGTTTTATTATTATGTTATCAACTTATCATTATTGTCGTTGTTCTGTTTGTTGTTATCATATTATTATCTTAATATCAACATTCTATTAGCATCACACTATCATTTTGATTTTGTTATTTTAAAAAAATACATTTATTTATACTATTTTAGTATAAAATATACTATTTTTTATTATTGTTGTTATTGTATCATTATTTTATTATTATTATTATTTCATCATCATTTTTTGTTGTTGGAATTATGGATCTTTCACTATTTCATTAACAATTATCGAAAGTTATTTTTACTTTTCAAAATAATTAAATAAAAGCTCGTATATCACTCTGTAATTACTTATTTGTGATAACTTTAGTTATTTTGTTTGGTGAATTAAATTGTGTTGTCAAGTAGTTTATCGTTATTTTGGATTGTGTTGTAATCAAGACTGTTATATTTGTAGAATGGTGTAGTCCCTTGCAAAAGTTTAGAGCCTTTTGGATTTACTCCCTTATTGTAAAATATTTGTTTTAGAGGAATTCGTTTCGGAAGGTATTTTGGATCTGATGGTCTCGTGAATGTAGGCTTGGTTGATAAGTCAAATCACATTATATAACGTGTTCTCTTGCTCTTTTGCTCTTACTCTCTTTACTCTTGCTTGATTTGTTTAGAATTGTACCATTACTTGCTTGCTTGGTTAGCTAGGTGACTAAGCCTTTTGGATGTACTTCCTTATTATAAAATATTTGTTTTAGAGGAATCATTTTCGGAGGTATTTTGGATTTGATGGTCTCGTGAATGTAGGCTTGATTGATAAGCCGAATCACATTATATAGCGTGTTCTCTTGCTCTCTTGCTCTTACTCTCACTCTCTTTACTCTTGCTTGATTTGTTTAGAATTGCATCATTATTTGCTTGCTTGATTAGCTAGGTGACTAAGGTCCAAAAGTAATACTTGAAATTGTTAAACACTTATGCAATCATTACTAAACTAACACAAGCTACTCCTCTGTTGGCACCTTTTTCTTCGTCGCCCTCCTCCGATTAGGGAAATGAGGAGCATGAAAGAAAAGTGTACATGTCATGCGCAACGATCGTAGATGTTTGGATTCCGAAATGCAAGCATTTAGGGCTTTTGTTTTAATCATATGAGGTTCTTGGGTTCGTTCTATAACTTCAAAAAGTGTTTATAAATTTTTTGTTTTTTTGTTTTTTATTTATTTGTTTGAATTTTAATTGTCAAAATTATCAAAATAACCATTATCAAGTGATCCTCCTCTAGTAAATCAAAAATGGGCCGAGCCGGTCAAAACCCGCCTGGATCAACGGGTTGGGCGGCTCAAAAAAATTTTGCCGGTCGCAACCTATCTAAAGCCCTTGGGTTAACAGACCGATGGGTTCGGGCCGAGTTAGAGGGAGTTCGGTCTGGATCGGGTTGGTCAGTTTGGTTGGATCTTTTTATTTAATTTTATAAATTTTTTGATTTTTTTTTTTTCAACTAAGATGTGTTAGTGGTGGTGAAGATGGGTTATACTCGGGTTAATGACAAATTAAATGGGTTATATTCGTGTTACGGCGGGTTATATTCGGATTATGGCGAGTTATACTCGGTTATGAAGGGTTATCACGAGTTAATTATGAAGGATTATATCCGGATTACGATGAGTTATTTTCGAGTTCTGGTTAGGTTTTAAGACAAGTTTTGAGGGTTATACGGATTGGTCCGAGTTGGACCTAGTCTTTTTCGAATTAGATTTAACACGAATTTTTTTAATAAAAATGATCACTACCAGTCTTAGACTCTCGATTCTTTTTAAATGAATTCGCATGAGTTTACACTCAGATTGAACCGTCCAATCACGATATCAGATTTTTCTTGTTAGGTCAGACCCAGTTAAATTTTGTCAAATCATTGTCCTCCTCAATTATACAGGTACTCTGGCATTTGTAATCAGACGGTCAGATCAATGCCATCATTGGCATTGCTGATCAGACATTATAACAATAGTAAAGTAAATATCATAAAGTACTATTCTCCCTTGAGCAGCATTTAATGCCAATTAAGCCATGCACGTGCACTACTGTGTATCATATCCTACATAAAGTCCTACATAAATAATGACTGGATAGTGGGCCCATGCAGGGGGACAGCAATCACAGCACCGACTTCTGTATAGACGACTGAACTAGTTTGCCAGTGACAGTGTAACTGTTGACTGGGATACGCATGCATAGTGTTCTAAATTCGTGCCGTTTCATTTCAAACACGACTTGGCACGGCACGGAACGGCACGGCACGATTAGTTTTTTATTATTTTTACCGTGTTGTTCCGTGTCGTGCCAAAAATTGGAAGGGATCGGAACGGTACGGTTAAGACACGGCACGTTTAGGCACGCCATATCTAAATGTGTCATGTCTTAACTGTTCCGTGCCTAACCGTGTCGTGTCTTAACGTGTCGTGTCTAAACGTGCCGTCTCTAAACGTGTCGTGTCTAAATGTGTCGTGTCAAAACGTGTCGTGTCTAAACGTGTCGTGTCTAAACTGTGTCTTAACTATGTCGTGACTCGTGTCTAAACGTTTATTTTTTAAAATTTGTAAAGTTTAAAATAGAATAATTAATAAATGCAAAAGATTTCAAAATAATTTGAACTTCCGTGTCTATCCGTGCCTACCCGTGTCTATCTGTGTCGTGCCGTGCCTATCTGTGTTGTGTCGTGCCGTCGTGTCGTGTCTAAATGTACCGTGTCTAGACGTGTTCTCGTGTCGTTCCGTGCTGTGCTTTCGTGTCGTGCCGTGTCGTGTCTCTCCTCATAAACGTTATGTGTCGTGCCGTGTCCTACAATAGGAAACCAAGACACGACACGATTAAGACACGACACGTGAACAGTACCGTGTCGTGTCCTTATTGCGTCGTGCAGTTCCGTGACGTTTTCAGACACGCAGACACGGTTTTGAGAACTCTACGCATGCATAGTACTAATAGTATGTACTCCAAAAAAATTAATCCATATATTTGGTTATTACATAATGCATATATATTATCGTTTTAAATTTTAAACTTTCGTAAATTGCATGCTTGCTTCTTAAAATTCGGGTCCAAATCTGTTAATCGCCTGAATGGCAGCCTACCCGTCTTGATACGATCCCCCATTTAAAAAACTGTTGTGATTTGATTCAAGGTACATATATTTTGATATATTAGAATTGTTCGATAATTTTAGACTGTTCAGATCGAAGCAAGTATGAATTGACGAGTAGCAGAGTGTACACATAATAATTAACCCCATTTGGAAATTGACTATATAAAATAAAAAGGTAATATATATATATATATATATATATATATATTTATTTATTTGAGCGATGATAACTATAATTTTAGTCATTCATCATGTATTAAAAAGTCAATTGTCCAATTTCAGGTACAAAAACCTTCTTTTCTTGTTGTTACAGATGCGGAGAGAGAGGACACATTGCCAGATTTTGCAGAAATCCAATAGTGTGTTTCAATTGCAAAAAAATGGGTCACAGATCTTGGCAGTGTAACAATCGATTCTATAAAGGGGAAGTAGATCAAAAGGAAAAAGCAATTCAATCCAAAAAGGTAGAAGAGATTGAGAAGTATCATGCAAAGGGGGGTTTGAACTCTATTCGAGATCAAGAGAACAAAATTGAGCGGGGTACCATGATGAAGAATGTCAGAACCTTGAGCTTTGACAACACACCTTTGACAGAGGCAATTGAATCAAACCTCTAGAAGTTTGTGATTATCCAAACGAGGCAGACATACACTAGGGACAGGGTTGAGAATTGCATGTGTCGTCTGGCACCGAATTTCCCATGGAAGGTGGCGGAATACTCTCAATACAAGCTGATGGTAGAGATAGGGTACTGAGATAGGAAGTGACTTGGGTAGATGATGCCAATCTGAGAACCTATCCATGGAACCCTTCGTATGAAAATGAATATAGATTGAAAAGCAAATGAGTTAGGGTGACTAGGTTTCCTCATAAGATGTGGTGTCATGCTGAATTTGAAAACCTGGTAGAGGATTTCGGAGTGGTGATAGAAATTGATGCTGGCACATTGAATTTTTCTGATATGAAGAAATCTAAACTGAGATTGGGTGTATGTGACCTAGAGGATATACCATTGATGAAGAAGGTGATCTATAAGAATGATAGAAATGAGAAGTTCTGAACGAAGGTCAGATTTGATTTTGATATGCCCCTAGAACAGAATACTGATACCATCAAAAGAGAAAGGGTTTGGATTAAAAAGGATACCCAAAAACCTGCATCATCTAATCCATCACACTATCAATCTAATCCAGAGGGTAAAGGGGATCTGGATGATGGTGATGCCAATGAGAATGATATTGATTTTGAGATAGAAGGGATGAACCAAGCAGAAGAACAGAATGTAGAAGTCTATGAGGGAAGACCAGATGCTGACAAGGTAAGGCAACAAGGTGAAGATACAGAAAAGGGAGGGGGTGATATACAAGAAATACCAATAGTTTATGAAATTGGGGAGACATCTACAAAAATGATGTTGCTTGAATATGAAAAGGAAAACTCAACAGTGACTGAATTGTCAAATCAGCAAGAAACACAAGAGGGAGGAGAAGATGTACAAGGAAAGGGCAAGAAGGGAGACCAAAAAAGGGGAGAAGTGGTAGTTGTGGATGATAATAGCAGCAACTAGCTGGTGATAACAGAAGAAGAAACTCAACCAATTTCTTTCCTGCCACTAGTCACAAGACAAAGCTTGAGATTGAAAATGCATATGTAAAACCCACCATTTTTAACAATTATAATAGCAAATAATTACTTTGTTAATCATAGAATTAATCATTTATTTAAAACATTAACTCTAATCCTGCAAGAAAAATACCAAAAATGTAAATCTTTTCTTTTTATTTTGTAACTCACAAAATTTCGTATTAATGAAGACAAAATCACATTTCGAGTCTCCTTGAATTCTTCGCTGCGCCCCGGTCCTTTACCCCACAAATACTGCGTAACCGATCGAAACGAGTTAAAACAGGTCGGGACTGCTGTAAGAATAAACGGTTACGCAAAGTGACGTTAAAACTAGGCCACAAACGATCTCACCCGACACCTTCCCTCTTTTCCTCTTTCCTTCCCAATTGATCATCTTTCTTCCTTTTTCTCATTCTACTGCCACGTCTCCTCTTCCCTTTATTCTCCCTTCTCTCTCCTCTTACTTCCCTATTCCCTTTCCATCCGTTGCCCTCTTTCCCATAATCCCCTCTCTCCTCTTTTAATTTAAAGTATACCTCAAAGACCACTCCAGCTCTCTCTCTCGGCACATTAAATGTGCTCCCCTTTCCAATGTATCTCTCTCTCATTTAATGCACCATGTCCAACCGTTAACTCTCTCTTCTCCCTCTTAATTTCTCTCTGTCTCTCTCTCCTCGCGCTGTCACCCCACGCTTCTCATCCTCTCTTTCTTTTGTTTTCCTCTGGCTTTTCCTGTCTTCGGTCACTTCCCCATTTACTCTCATTTAATGCTCATTAATGAGCCGACCCACCTCGACTCCCCTTTTTTTTTTCCCCTTTCGACCCGTCCTCTCAGCCATAGGGAGTTGCTCTCATTCTCTCTTGGTGCCTGTACGATCAGATGGCACCTGTCTGTCCCCTCTTGACTTGTAAAAGGCCGAGCACTCAAGTGCTTCGTACGAAATACTCGAGACACCCTACCCGACCCTGTCAACTCCAAGACAGGGCTGCGCCACGACCTAAAGGATTGATTGAGAGGAGCCTATGCCAACTGGTCACCTCACTCCCCCTTCGCTGCTATAAATTCCTCCTGCCGCCCCTTTCGGCCTCTCTTCTTGGAAATTTTATCTCATGTGCTAAGAATCTCCCTACAACCCCGAGTAATTTGAGAAAAGTGAGAATAGAAAAAAAGGGGAAGGCAGCGAGGGTGTTAGGCAAGTGGGAGAGGTGATCAGACTTGTTGCGTGACTTACTATCTCGATCCTCAACCTTCGATCCCTACTGGTAATAAATTAAACCCACACGATTTGGTTCTTGAGATTTTTACGTTGCTTGTTTTACTGTTATGTGTCATGCTATTGCTTATTGGTTTTATTTTGTGCTTGCCCCGGGTCTGATTCCGATCCTTTTGTGCTGACATGTGATCTGTGTATGTGGGATACTGGCACCAGGTCTATAGGACCTTGATTTGGGGATTTCTTTACTGAGAATTTTGATCTGTGCCCGATAAAGAGGAAAATTTGGTTTCTGGTCCTTTGTAGTATTTTGACCTTGCTTCTCGGTTTAAACATCTACTCTGTGGGAATTGTTGTTCGGGTTCGTGCTTGCTGAATCAGACCTGTTATGGCCATGTACCAGGACAGATACTGGTATTTGCCTTTTTAGTTATTCAACCCTGAAATTCGGGTACTGATATCGATTATGTACTGATGCCCAAAATTGTTGCTACTGTGTTGATTTCTGTGTTTGTTGTGTGTCTTGCACCCTATCGTGAGAGCAGGAACTGGGCCAGAGATGACGATTGGCCCAGTAAAGGTTAGTATACGAAAAAGATTTGTTTTGGGCCTTAATGAATTAATAAGAGGGACTTTTGGGCTTAAACGACCCATCTGGGTTTCCAACCTTACTGTACCCAAAAATGAATTAAAATTTAGATAGGCCGTTGGGCCCTAAGGCCATCGGGCCTTGCTGGAATTAAATAAATAATGGGCCCCAAAGAGAAGAAAATTTAAAAGATAAGAGGAAGCCTTTGGCCTTCTGGGCCATTAAAGGATTTTAAGAATGTAAACTTTGGGCCCTTAAGGCCCAACAGACCTAAAACAGATACTACACGACCCTGCTATTAAAGACAGATAAATAAAAGATAGAGTTCTAGGTATTTTGGGCTTGGGCCCTGTTTTGATCGAGCAGGGTATATACAGATACTACATTTCAAAATTAGCGGCCCGGCCCGCAATACTTAGTAACTAGACCGAAGAATAAAAGGGACCAAGAAGGGTATATAGGGAAATGACGACCATAAGTCCGTGCAGCACGAGCTTCGGCTATGACACACGAGTACGGACTTCTGATCCCACTACAAGATTAACAAACAAACCTTAAATAATTAAAATTTACCAACTGGAGTTTCTATATATTTTTCTATACTATATTTAGCACATAAAACAATATAACGAATATTATACGACTCAGCTATATAGTAGGATAGTAGCTTGGTACGACATCGTATCTGACATGATTACACTTGATTTACTAGTAATGCGTAACGACTAAATTAAGTATTTAAACTTGGTATAATACTAAACAATATAATGTAACAATTATAAGCTCTATTAAAGTGTAATGTATTTATATACATAAATACTCGAACCAACCAAGTAACTATGTAATAAATTACACACACACATATATATATATATATATGTATATTTAATTTAGTACACTCGAATCACCACCAACCATATTGAACTAAGTATAATTATATAAATAATATTATATATTGATCAATTTCTCTATATCACATAGAATATATTGTACACCTAAACTACCCATGAAAAACACTCGAATATCTAGAGTAACACAACTAATTAGTTATAAGACTAATTAATTATAATACATATAATACCTTCTAGGCGATACATATAAGTATATAAGTAACATTAATACAATACATAAAAATACACATAATTATGACTAAGTAAATATTTAATTTCAATGATAGATATATATTGATCAATTCCTCTATAAACGCATAACTAATATAATTACACATATTTGTTAATATAAAATTAACTATTTCTGTTTCTTCTTTTTGATTATTTAAATAATAAAAGTCCAACTAAAAGTAGTTGATTTTATAACATGCTTTCATCGTGATTTGTTATTTACATTCGTTGCCTTATCGTCCTGACGCCACATTGAATGATGAGAATAGTAACACACTCAGAGCCACATTTAAATAGAAAAGACAGAAACAAGTGATTGTACCCACACTCACTGTGCAGCCGGGACACTGCACGCAAGACTTGACTAAGTAAAAATATTGAATAAAATAAATTAGGAGCATCAAAGACGTCTCAAACGCCGTTACCTTGTCATTTGATTTCACTTAATATGTTACAAGTCCCTCGACTAATTAAACAAACTCGAAATAAATAAATATGAGACCTAGTCGACTCGGACCCGCACACAGGGGACGAGACTGACGCAGCTGCATACGACGCTGAGGTCAGCGTGGACGCAACAGATCCTTCGATAGAGTAGCTAGCGCTTCTTTCCAGGTGTGGATTCCTGGGGATTATATTCCTTTCTCTCTCTTAAATTAGGACCTACCAGTCCTACCTAAATTGAACTGCAGTACCAAATTACCAATAAATTATAATCAGGCCCGTAGATCTTGAACTGTCATGAATTCATATTGGTAATTGAACCAACTATTTTGACCAACCTGCATTGCATGTCACCTGCATTCATATTGCACGTGAGATCTGTTATATGGATCGTATAGGCTATTAGACTACTTATAGGTAGATGCGTATCAAATATTATTTATATATTTTCGTTGGGAGTGATGAGAGTCGGGCCGGTGAGTCTAGCTAGGAAGGATGTAGTCTGGGGGCATCGTGAGGATGGATTACGTACGGTAAACGGTTTCGCCCGTGGGGTCCATTTCTCGGGATGTCCCTAAGGACATTCGACCACTGCTCACCATCGATGACCATCACTTGGTGGCTCGTAGTGCCAATTCGAGTGTTTGATTTTCAAGATCCTTACTAGTATAAATATTATAATATCTTCCTTTGAGTGATTAAGGTTCGGTTTCTCAGTTTAGAGTATTGCGTGTCATATGTGAAGTATTGGAGCTATTCCGTTATTTATATATTTCTATTAGCCGATATTTGAGATCTCTAAATATTCGAAGGGGTTCCCCTATTAACTCTTAGTAAGTAACGGAGAAATCTGGGCCTCCCCTTGGCTTTAACTAGTACAGGGAGTTCCCTTTTTATTATTATTCAAACGGGTAGTCGGTTCCTTATTTCCGTATGACGGCTGAGACCGAGAGTTTAATTTATTTTCTTATCTTTTGTGAGGGTAGGCTTCTCGGTTCGCTTTTTGACCGAGTGTGTGCTCTTATAGCCGCTCTGCTTTTACCAGGGCGTTTCGTTCTGGAAACTCAGATTTTAGTTAGGCCGTGGTTGATTTGAGACCCGTCCAACGATTACGTTGGGCCTGTGGTTGATCTGGGACCCGCCTAACAATACCCTTAGGCTTGTGGTTACGACCCGTCTGAGGGGGCGAATCCTGAAGTCCCTACACCCGGGGTTTTCTAATTGGACAAATCGTTTCTTGTCTGGGAGCCTTGATATTATCCTTACTACCTATATATATATACTATTATTCCTCATGATATTTTTTTGGGTTTCTTTCTCGTATCGCCTTTTTGGATAGACTCATTGTTAAAAATGTGAAATGGTTAACTAATGCACATATAGGTGTAGTAATTTAATTTTAGATAAATCTCAGTAAATGTGAATGGTCCAACTTTGAATCGGATATAATCCCAAAGGCTGGACCTTAATCCACACTGAGTAAATTTTTATAATTTACTCACGTTCCACGGTTGGTTGTGGGGTCCAGGTAAGAAGCAGGAGTTCTTTTGCTGTCTAGAGGAGAGCGCTAGGATGGAGTCCCCAACGTCTTCCGTTTTGAGGATCAATCCATTTATTTTCTTTTATTCCTTTTATTAGGATTAGTGTGTAGTAGGTTAGCTAGGGTCGATCCCACATCCTTTGATAGGATCACCCTCTTTAGTATGTATTTTACTTTTGTTTTGCTTCCGCTGTGAATCTTGTATCCAGACGTTGGATTATATATGTATTTGTTGGATGTTCATGTATTGTGTGTGAAATGTGTGTGCTTTTCCTAATATTAAGTATAATAAACTATTCTTATTTATATTTCTAAGTGGTCAACTAAGCCTTTCGTGTACTTGAAATCAAGTACACGTGGCGGGATTAACACCCCTAAGTTAGTCATTATTTCTGGGGTGTGACAGCATACCTTGAAAACTCCATGCTGGCTAAAGCAGTTAACAGGAAGTACAAAACAATGAAACAGCTATACTCACAGGTACTAACCTTTCTAACTCTTTCCCTTCCAAACAATTTACAGATAAACAAGTGTTGGAGCTATTCAAATGATTTGGGATAAAGCTTGCAGATGATCTGGTTAAAGGTATCAGTATAGTTAAATTCCTAAGATCTCTTAGTAGATATCAATTTTCACATACAATACAAGAACTGCAAGAAAAGCTCAATAGGAAAAATAATAAAACATCTAGGAAAGACCTGATTAGAGAAATCTTAGATAAGATAGAGAAAAATAAAGGGGATAAAGATGACAACTAATGAGAATATTCAATTGGAATGTAAGAGGCCTAAATAAAGTAGGCAAAAGAAGATATATAAAAGAATTATTAATAGAAAGTAAAATAGAGCTAGTTGGTATCCAAGAAACCAAAAAGAATAAAATGACAAAAAGAATTGCAGAAACAATATTACCAAAGGATTTTGATTGGATTCATCTTGATGCAAAAGGGTCAGTAGGAGGGATACTTTTAGGATTCAAATCACCTGAATTTCAGGAAATGTTTTCTTATGCTGGTAATTTCTCAATATCAGTGATGCTAATTAGAAAGGAAAAATCAAATTTTATTTGTGGTATATGGGCCTTTTGGTAATTTCTCAATATTGTTCTTCTTCACAATATTGGAAAATTAGATCTAAAATTGAATGGTTACTTAAGGGTGACAGAAATACAAAATATTTCCAACAAATTACAATTGTGAGATCAAAAGAAAATTAATCAAAGGGCTTAAGATAAATGTCCTTTGTGTACAAGATAAAGATAGCATAGAAAAACATATTGTATCATTCTATAAACAATTATTTGGTGTGTCTGGTTGCACATTTGTAGAAATGGACAAGGGGTTCTGGATGGAATCTGACAAGATAAATCAAAAAATGCAGCAAGCTCAATTGCTCCTTTTGGTGAAGAGGAGATATACACACCCTGATGTCCTCCAAAAGAGATGCAGCCATTGGACCAAATGGTATGTCATTTTCTTTCTACCAACAATTCTGGCAAATTGTAAAACATGATATAATCAAACTATTTGAAAGTTTCTACAATCAGGAATTAGATGTTAAAAGGTTAAACAAGGCTATGATCTGCCTTATACCCAAGGTATTGAATGCTGAGGAGATAAAGCAATATAGACATATATCTTTGATTAACTGTGTGTATAAGCTAATCACTAAAATGTTAACATCCAGATTGGAGCCTATAGTTAATTTTTTGATTGACCAATCACAAGCTTCATTTATGAAAAATAGGTTTATTTTGGATAATGTGGTATGTGTGTCAGAAGTGGTTCATTCAACAAAAAAATGAATAAGAAGGGGGTAGTTTTGAAGATTGTTATTGAGAAAGCTTATGATAAGGTTAACTAAATTTTTTATTTGAAATGCTGATAGCTAGAGGTTTCCCTTTAAAATGGGTAAATTGGATAAAAAGCTTACTGTAAAGGAGAGAAGTTTGTGTAATCATCAATGATGAAAGATTAAATTACTTTGAAGTTAAAAGGGGACTTAAACAAGGGGATCCAATATCCCCATTATGTTCAATTTAATAGCTGACATTTTGAATTGTATGATTAAAAAATCAAAAAATGCCAATCTGATAAAGGGGTTGGGTCAGACATACCTGGAACTGGTAAACTTCTCAACCTAAACTATGCAAATGATATTATAAGTATGTGTGAGGCACAAGAAGATACAATTCAAACATTGATAGGATTTGAAGCTCTAACATGAATGAAAATAAACTATGATAAATGCCAATTACCCTATAAATAAAGATGAGGAAAAGGCTAGGCAATTGGCTGACATATTTGGAAACCAAATAGCTAAGTGGCCCTTGCTATATCTAGGTATACCTATATACTGGAAAAAAACAAGGTACAAGGATTAGGAAGACATAATAGATAAGTTTGAAAATAAGTTACAATGCTGGAAGGGTGCCTTGTTGTCAATGGGGAGAAAAATAGTATTACTAAACAGTGTGTTATCTTCACTACTTCTATATAGGATGAGTTTTCAAATATGCCAAGTAAGATTAGAAGAAAATTAGATCAAATTAGAAAAGGATTACTATGGCGCAATGGAAGGAAGAAGAAGATACATATGTGTCATTGGGAAATGGTGTGCAGGCCAAAAGATAAAGGGGATTTGGGAGTGATAAACCTGAGAGACATGAATATTTTTTTAATGTGTAAGTAGTTATGGAGGTTATTGGATCCTCAAAGCAAGGGATAATGGAAAGACTCTAGTAGCCAAATATAAGGGTATACAAAATAAACACAAATTGTCAGATTTTTTAAAAAAACATTCAGAAAAATTTATATATTGTGAAAGCTAACAGGTAATTAGAAATTGGGAATGGAGCTGACACAAAACTATGAGAGGACAAATGGTTAGGATAGGTTCCTTTATACACTCAGTATAATGATTTGTATGAAATTTGCAATAAAAAAGAGATTAGTTTTAAGGATGCAATTGCTTTAGGATTTCATTTTTCATATAAAAGAAATATTTCCAAATCCCAAATGAAAGACTTGTCAAATGCAGGAAAATATTTTGAAATATACTACTTTGACAACTGACTCAGACAAGGTACTGTGGCAAGGGAAAAAAAGCAAAAATTTCGTTAAATAAAGAGATGTATAGATGGATAGTAGATATGAATTATATCTCTAATTTGCAGATTATATGGCAATTGCAGGTGCCAATGAAGATAAAAATATTTTGTGGTTGTTAGCAAAAAACAAATTATTAGTTAGAGAAAATCTGGTAAAAAGAGGATGGGAGGGAGACACCAAATGTGAATATTGTGATCATTTTGAATTTATAACCCATATGTTTTTCAATTGTGATACCAGCAGTAAAATATGGCATTGGATAACTAGGGTGGAAAATAAACCTCCACAATAGCTATTTGAGTTATATCTAATGACAATAATACAAAAACATTATGTAAAAATAGTACTAGATAATGTATGTTCAGCAGCCCTGTGGGTGATTTGGTTAGCCAAAAATGATTGTATTTTTAACAAGGACAAACCACTATCAATGAATTCGATGCTAACTAAGATAAAATGTACGTCCTTGTATTGGGCAGGTTCGGAGAAGATTAACATTCAAGAATACATAAGAACATGGTGGAAGACAAAAGAAGAGAAGAATAAGGAGCTTGGCATGGAGGGAGCTGGTGATGGAAGCTATGGAACACTGGTGAGCGCAGAGGTGCAGGGGATGCTGAAAATCTCAATATGAAAGAGCAATTTCTTAACAATGCTTGGTATTTGAATCATGTAGTGAGGCAGTTAGGATTTTGGAAGCTTGAGAATTGTAATCAAATAGTTAAGAGGGATGAATTAATGATAGGAGTCTCTGAGTTTAGATAATTAGAGAGTGTCGGTACCTAAGATATGGATACCGACACAGCAACTTATAGGAATGCACAGTACTACATAGTATGCTTGTTGAGACGAATATTTGTGCACATACAAACGGTTAAGTCTGTCCGAAGAAAAATGTAGGGGCGGTAATAGGTCCATCCTAAACCCGTTGCAAGAATAACCGTTTCAAAGGATTGTAGAGACGAAAGAACAACCGTCTCTAGACTTTCATCCTTGAGACGAATCAACCTTCTATATGAATACACCTTTCAGACGGCTTAACCGACTCTAGTAAAAATTTTAAGGACGGATTAACCGTCCATATTTCTAATTATTAGAGACAAATTGACCATTCATATTTGTATGCATTAGAGACGAATTAATCATCCATATTTGTATTCTCTAGAGACGAATTGATCGTCTATATTTATACTTTTTTTAGACGAATTGATTGTCCGTATTTATACTTTTTGACGGCTGTTTTAATTTTTTTTGCTATGAAATAATCACGACCAATAAATTAATTAAAATCTTAAATCAATGAATGTATATATTTTTGTAATAACTTTATTGTTTACAAATTAATTATGTGTACCAAAAAAATAATATTCAATTGCAAAAAATAATCAAATGTATTAACATTGATATAAACAAAACGTAACATTACAAATGAAGAAATTATATATTTATTGCTGTAGCACATAATGCATCCATAATTTACAATTTAAAATGCTATATTGTGCATTAAAGACTTCATACTATTTGTTCCAAAACACCCCTCAATATGATTACTTGTCATTCTCTTGTCACTTTCGTTAATTAACTCACCAGAAGCTTTGCATCTCTTTCTACATCCATGGATAGAAATCTGAAAAAGAAAAAGAAAAAGAAAACATTCAAATGGTTGTGCATCAATGCACCTTTCAAGATTAATTTACAAAATAGATTGGTTCATTATTGGCCCTCTTCTCCTATTTCAACACAATAACTTTCCTAAGGTAATCTCTTTATTTGATAACAAAAGATAAAATGAAAATTCAAGCTTTTTAAGAGTACAAACCTTTTTTGTAAGGTAATTGAGCATGGCAATGGATTCTAAGGACCATTTTGCTTTCCAGACAACTCCTACACAAAATTAAAAGATCAAAATAAATAATAAAATTAAAACATAACCTTCGTAAACTCATTACATTAAATTGGCTATAAAGATCAAAGGAGCATGTCAATATCAATTTATCTGGTTCAGTTTAAATTGGCTATAAGATAAACCAAGATCTACCATATTTGCAGTATATTCTGAACCAAGGATTAGCATCCCAACATTTCAAAGAAAATTGGTTTCATGGCAAGAATTGAAATTGCATTAAACACAACAAAAGATAATATCGTATATATTGGCCAGCATAAGCTTTTAGTGGCTGTTTGCATAAATCAAATCTTGAAGATTGGCCAACATAAGCTTGAGACATGAGCTTTTCTGACAAATGCAAGAACGTCATGTCCACATCATCATCTAACAAATGCACAACATAAGTAACAGATTTGTCAAATTGAAATCTTTGGCCTGTGTTAATTAAAATATTCAAAATAACAAGCAAAAAGAAACTCAATTATCCTTTTAGAAATAACTCATACAAATAACTCAAGTATTCAAAATAAGGAATACCGGACAACAACAACAGACCTTAATTTTGTAAAAAAATAAATAATAATAAAAATAATAATATCATCTCATAGAATTCTGCTTTTATCAACTCAACTATTCAATAGGTACCCTTGTACCACTGGTACCAACTCTTTCCTCAAGCCATTGATCTACTTCGAGACGAACCCGTCGAAGCTAGGGTTTTTGGTGCTGGAACATAAGAAAGAGAAAGAGCTCGTCGGTTCTCCCGATCTGAGAGGCGATGCCTTGCATGAGGAACAACGAGATCTGATTGAAGAGCTTCTATAGAGGCGAGTCGAGGTGAAAGGAGAGAGAGATGGTTTCACTGCCATGGGGGAGATATCGCCAGGCGCCAGTGAAGGAAGGAAGAGGAGGGAGTAAATTACGAAAGACGGTAATTGGGATTTGAGAATAAATTGAATGAGGAGCGAGAGCTAAATCCGGAGCTGAAAATTTTGTCTGATTTTATTTTGATCTGCCATTTATTATTCCAATTTAATTGTTTCCTTTTTTTTCAAAATCTTGCTGTGTTTTTTGTTTTGCCTAAGTCACTTTTTCCCTTAATTTTTTTATAATAAAAATATTCATTAAACAACTTCCTTTATTTTTTACAACAGAAATATAGATTAGTAAAATTTGTACGATAATGATTCTAAGAATGACAGAGAGGTGAAAGAGATGGCCGTGTAGACTTGATGCAGGCGCGCTCGAATATCTACCCGACGGTACGATCACTGGGTCCACCATCAGAGAGCACGTAGCAGATGGGGGCATGAGACAGATGCACTCAGCAGGGGCTTGGCGTTGATGTGCCACGATTTGTTTTAGAAAATAGTGAGATAAATTTTTAAAAAATCTTGACTGGATGCACTATAGTTACTGTCATAACTATTGCTTGACACTGCATATTATGGGGTTTTCCGTTTTTTGCCTGGCTGATGTGAGATTTTAAGATAAGGGTTAAGAATTGTATAACAATTGGATTTGTTCTAATTAGGGTCAGTTCATTACAAAAAAAAATCTGGTAATAAATGAACCGGTTACAATTGACATGAATACAATATTGCTACAAATGAACCTTTGCTTCATTATAACACAATAATTTGTTTTCATATGCAGAGCATGAGTGGAGGATTGAAGCCCGGCTAGATGGCTTAATGAAAGAATTGAAGACGAAGAAAGACTGTGAGCTTGTTGCTTTAGTAGAAAAGTTAATATTTGCTGTTGCTTTACTGGAGAAATTAATTATGAGTCGTAGTTGTTATTAATGTCATAGTTCTGATATATCACTGTTTTGATTGTGGCCATTTATGATGTTTCTTGTTATTTTGCTTGATGGAGTGTCAGTATATGATGGTTTTGCAATTGTTATCACATTTGTTAGATGCTCTTTTGAAATCTAAAAAAATTGATAGCTAATTTGTTATCTAATTCTTTTGCAATTCATGTTCTGAACTGTTAGAAATCCGAAACATGTCATTATTTTTTGGGAAAAAAACATTTTTCTAGCTTACTGTTGTTCTGAACTGGGTAATTCAATGTGGTAATCTTTATTTTTTATTGGGAAATTCAATGTATACAATCATGCTCGCAAAACTTAATGGAAATACAATTACAATGGATATCTCATTTTACTGGATGCAAAACTTAGCTTGACAATTGTAAATACTGCACGCAAAACTTAAATACAGTGAATATCTCCTTTTTACTACTTATAGTGGCTTTCTTAATACACTTCAACGAATCCAGTGACAATTGAGATTTAACTTGATAATAGCAAATCCAGTGACAACTGAGAATTTAGCTTGACAATTTCAAATCCAGTGACAAGCATCAAATATAAACAATGATGTTACATTTTCAAAAACAAAACAAAAAACAAATTTGCCTGATGACATAGCAATAAGCCCATTATCACAGTAGCAATAAGCAATAATTCAATTGACAACAAATAACACTCTAATGCCCCATTATCACAGTAGCAGCCACTAAATCACCAACCAGCTGTAATTCAATTTGAAAACAATACCCAAATCAATATAGCAAAAAATAGTACAAAAGATGGACTTCAGTTGGTAATTAAAAATCATCCCAAGCATAAGAATTGAAGCTGATATGAGAGAAGCTGATGATGGTGCAGTAATGAAGTGCAGAAGCAGAAAACAAGTATAAGAATTAATTATTCCAAACTAAACACACATATAAAATTTGTTGTCAGCTGTTGTTTTGTCCAGAAACAAAAAATATTAAATTTGAAAGAAAAATCTCAAATTCCTATACTGGATGGAAAACCAGTTCTCAAATACCAGTTTTTAACATGTACCTTCTCAAATTAAACCTGTTGTGGAACCTTTTCCAATATTAGCAACTTGTTGCTGAGTTGTTCTTCTTTACCTGAAAATTTTATCTTTGACAGCCCTAATTGGATTGGACTGAAAATTTTCCAAAAAAAGAAAAGAAAAACAATAAATTTTCCATCTGTTTTTTAATGTATTATTCAGCAATTTATTTAATATTCTTATTGAATCCTTTTAGTGAGTGCACATAATTGTGTTTTTGTTTATAATTGAATTAGTATCTAGTTAATTTTGCAATATCAATAATAATATATTTGATGCCAAGCCAATAACTCAAAATTGTAAGTGTTAATTCGTAATAACATGTATAAAATAAAAGTCGCAACTAGTCCTTCAAAAATAAATAGAAATACCAGGCTATTTATTTATAATTTAAAATTCAAAATAAAATTAATATTCTTATAACTTACTAATTAAGAATATGGTGCATTAAAATTTTAAAATTAAATATCAACTCTCAATTTTGTGTACTTTTTTAGTGTAAAGTTTTAAGTTTTAACAATAAATCTTTAGCCCCTTGATTTTAATTTCATATAAAAAAACTTAAAGTACGTATGATTATATCAAAGATAAAACACATTTGGATACTATTTTCTAATTGATGTTTAATTGTTTCAATGTTATATTTGTCTAAATTTATGGTTATATGATTCATTTATCTATCAAATTAGTATTATTAACTATGGTATATATAATACATAATTGATCGTGAAATATCATTATAAAATCTTCAACCAGTGGTCTAATATAAAAATATATATATCAAGAATTATTTTGCTAAAGATGGGTTGAAAACATTAATCAAATGGTATATAATCTATTTGTATGTTTTCTATTTTCAAAATAAGGTATTTGAATATATATGAATTATCTATTTATCTGTACTTGTATTTTTCAGACACTGATATATTCTCTTAAATTATAAATATACACCTTCTGATTATAGTACATACTATAACCATTTCTGTTATCAATACTATGATTCAATACACCTTTTGGCTTTGGTTAATTTTAAACTGAAGAACTTTCCAAAGATATCAAGTTCATATTTACATAAGAGTTGCAAAATTGGATAGTCAAATACATCTATGCAAATTTTGTTCAATGCCGAATTATGTTGATACAGAATATTTGTATGGATAATGTTTCGTAGATACCACATTTCATAACAACTATTGATACCGATTTTATTATGTACATTTAGTTGAGTTATAATGCACATTATTTGAGTTATTATGCATGTTATATCATAACTATTTCAGTACAAAAAATAATATGTATAACCATTTCATTGCAGAAAATAACATACATAATAACTGAAATAATGTGTACGATAACTCAACTAAAGATGCATAATAAAATCGACAACTTGTATAACTATTTCATTACAAAAAATAACATGCATAATAATTCAAATAATGTGCATGATAACTCAACTAAAGATGCATAATAAAATCGATATCAATAGTTGGTATCAAATATGATTTCTAAGTATCAGCTCTCTATTTGTATTTCTTTCAAAAAAAAGAATATATTTGTATTTGGATACAATACATATATATATATAGAACAGTGGACATCTCTCGTTCGGATAGACTGGAGTGATACAAATAAATGATACCCGAACTCGTTAAATTGATTGTTTGAATCATTGAATGGGGATAATTAAGGCGTCGACCATTTGGTAGTTGAAGGTCAGTTGAGTTAGTACATTGTGCAAGTGCATTGGGTCCCTTTATGGCCGTACGTACACTATCAAGACTGCACTTGACTTAGGGTCAACCATATTTTTCAATTCGTTTATACTACTTATAGGAATTCTTTTTCACCCTCAAAAAATAAGAAATACATTCTTTATCCTACTTTCAAACATTTGACAGTCATGGTTCTATTTTTCTGCGATCAGCGTTCAGAAGTGTTTTCTGGACGCACGCGTTCAGAAATAGAGGTCACCCGAGTTTACGAAGCAAAAAAATATCAAGTACTTTTGAAATCTGCGTTCACGTCTGAACGTAGCGTCTGAATGTGCGTCCAGAAGTGTCGTTCGCAACGTTGCCTGAACGCAGCGTTCAGACGCGGCGTTTAGATGTGAAAGCATATTTGAAATTTTGCATCATACTTAAACATTTTTGTCGTTATGCAGCGTTCAGACGCGGCGTTTAGATGTGAACGCATATTTGAAATTTTGCATCATACTTAATCATTTTTGTCGTTTGTTTTTTCAGCGTGAACGCATGCGTTTAGTCTGAACGCTGAACGCAGAAAAATAGTGTCATGGCTGTCAAATGTTTGAAAACAGGATCATGAATGTAAATCTTATTTTTTTGAAGGTCAAATAGAAAAAAATCTACTAATAGCGTATTTAATAAGACGTATATTAATAAGAATTTTTTCATTAAATAATTAAGTATGACTGTGGATAAGATTTATTTTCGTTAATTAAACGGGCAAGAATATGAATAAAGATGGTTACATATATATAATAACATATTAATGTTATCTAACTATATCATTGTGCCACAGTGACACTGTTCATTCACACTGTAGCTTTTACGGTGCGATTTTTCTTTTTTTCCCTTTAACAATCTTATAATAATAAGATGATTTCTATCGATATATTATAAAATCCTTGCATACATTGATGTACTGTTGAAATATCACGCCTCTCTGCAAAATTGACGGTGACAATGTATTTTGATAAAAAAAAATGTAAAAAGAAAAAAAAAAAGAAAAAGAGCTGCCATCTATAATACTAATCATTAGAGCAAAACTATGGTGCTTGCGCATGCACCGTACTTACGTATTCGGATCCTCTGATGCGCATCGAAATTCAAGAAGATTCATGCGCATCGAAGCAGAATACATGCGCATGCACTATAACTTCACCCCTAATTATTATATTAATAAAATATACTACAATATCAATATCAGCTTATCTCATGATAATAAACTGAATATTTCACAATGTTTAATTGTTTACCCTGTTATATTTGTTTTAGCCAGTGGGCCGACTTATCACAAACAAAGCCCAATAGTAATATATTTTATAATTGGGCTTACTTGGTGGAAGTTGTACTTGAACCTTTAGAAGTATTTGATTTTAGATGCAACCAGTTGTATACTTGTATAGTTCATGGTTCTGTGTCTAAAACAACACAACACAGCATACAAACAACTCAGAACAGCTTTAAATATTAACTCTGATTAGAAACTATTGGATGAACAGGTTACATTTGGCAATTTTGTTATGACGGAGCTTAATTAATTGTTGGTTTTATTGCTGAAGCCAGCTGTATTTTCAACCTTTGTAACAGGCATAATGAGAGGCAATTATTAAGAAATGAGCAAAAGAGAACTCATATATAACCAATCATTGCAAGTTACAACCGAAGTAGTGCGACATTCACAGAAAATGCAACTGCAAAAAGAAATAGTCATTAATTTACAACATATTTCTCTGATGGTTAATAAAATAAAAGTTCGCAATAGGGATTCACTACAGAAAGATAAAGCAATTACATCGGACAGTTCATATACAATTGACGCTAGGACAAAGTATTACATTTTGGAACATATACTCACATCAACTGTATCACTTGATGGAACATCAAAATCAAATTAGATTTGGAGTTCCCTCATTCATTTGGATTACCATCAAAATCAAATTGTGTTGAATCATCAAATGAGAAATAATTAGATTGATTTATCTTTCTAGTATTAATTTAGAATTTTGGAAAAGATAGAAAGAAACAAAGATTAAATTGGTATTTTTTTCCTTTGCATGTAATCGAGACATTGATATTTTACCAAGAAGAATTTCAGCGATGAAAAAAAAATCAATTTAGGTTTGGAGTTCTCTCATTCACTTTGTCAAAAAATTTATCTAAGAAATCGAGACATCGATATTTTTCATCGATTGAGCAATGTAAAGAAGAATTTCATCGTTTTACTTCGATCCAGCGATGTTTTGTCAAATTTTATTCAGGAAATCAAAACATAGATTTTTTTTCTTCAATTCAGCGATGTAAAGAGGGATTTCAGCGATGTTTTGCTTCGATCCATCTGTGTTTGCCAATTTTTTTCCAGAAATTCGAAACATCGATGTTTTTTCATCGATTCAGCGATGTAAAGATGAATTTTAGCGATACTTCGCTTCGATCTAATGATGATTTGTCAAATATTCACAAATATCGTTTAAGAGATATTTGCATTTGCAAAGCAAATGTGCATCAGCATAAAAATTATTATATTTATTTGCATCTGTCATGCTGATGTGTATCAACATTTTAAAACATCTCTACTCGTTCATTTTCAGAAATAAAAGTAACTACATTTATTCGAATTTGCAATACTAATGTGCATCGGTATTTGCATCAGTCATTCTCATGCAACAAGCTCAAAGATACGGAAAAAAAAATTTGCTAATGCTAATTAAAAAAAATGCAGATACAATTGACCTCTTCGGAATGCAAATGTTGCATCTTCTGTAGTGTCTCAAGAGAACAAAGAGCATGCAAAGCACACCTCTTGACCGAAGCAACTAGCATGCACCTATATATTTGACAGACCTCAGAAGCAATTAATCTGATAACGTTCTGTCTGTTATATTGCATGAAACGGGATGAAGGAATCAGAGATTTGATAGAGATTTTAATTGATTTTTCTTAGCAAAATTGTTGTAACGTCAATTGATCTATTTCAAATGAGAATGTATTACCCTAGCTCCCAATTGCGAGTTTGGGCCTAAAATAGGGCCCAGCTCATTTCTTCAATGTATTTCCAAAAATTGCGCATGAAGTGATCTTGAATGAATTAGGGTGCATAGGTTTCCAACTTACAACTGCTGGTACATGTTGCGGTATGGTATAGGTACAAATGTTACACCGTTTTATATTAGATCGGCATGGATCTCCATATTTACATTTACAAATTATGCTAGGGACAACTAATCTAGGGGATGTTTTACATTGCGTTGGTCGGTTAAAGAGGGCAAATATGTTGTGTCAAAATGTATTCGATTGCGATGAAGCGTGACTGTAACATATATCTAACAGACGGCATGAAACGTGACGACTTTAGCACGTATACCATGTTGCATCTTTTTAATTAATGGTGCAATATCGGGTACAACACTATTGACAGGAACTTGGAGCATCTAACATATATATCATATCTAACTTTGATCTCATAAAAAGGGAACAGAAACAGAGAGCAAGAGAGAAAAGGAAGGCACCACCTTCATGAAATCCCCAAGCAACTGGAACCTGAGAAAGTAAAAACATTTATGGAGGAAGAGTGGAAGCTAGTCTCAGCCAGAAAGAAGAGGAGATCGGTGGCCCACTCAACCATGCCGGGAACCTCTACCAACCTTCCCAAACCATTCAAGCCCTTCTCATCTCTATCCTACGCACAGATAGTATCTGCCAACACCACTCAGACAGCTAGCCCCCAAACCACTCGTCCTCCGTCACCAACCTCACCCTCAACACCAAAAGGAACCCTATACTACTTCTCCCCCCACAGCCCCACCCGACTTCGATTCCCACCTTCGCCAACCTTCATTGAGTGGAAGGAGCGTTGCTTCAAATGCTGTAGAAAGGGTCACGAAAAAGTAGAGTGTCGCAACCCTCCCAAATGTGGCAAATGCTGGAAGGATGGCCATATTGGAACTGCCTGTAACCTCAACATTCACCTCATTGCGCTCCCAGTCAACCGTACCGCTGTGCCTTCATTCAGCCTTGAACCTTCGTTCCACGAATTGCTACAGGGAGCATGGCCACAAACTGAACCGTTCATGCCTGAGGATAGGCTTGCCAAAACCTACTGTTACATTGAGAAGGATGATGAATATGTTCGTGAAATTAATGACCTAATGAACTCCACTGTGGTTATGTATTCGGGGGACGCTAACGCAGCGTTCTCCGCCTTGGAGGTGGCAGAAATTGCGGCACGATCAGGGATAGTAATAGAATTTGTAAAGAGGGAGATTTAGAGAAATGATTTGTATTGATTGTGTGTTTAGTACAATTACATAAGTATTTATAGGCTATATTGAAATGCTATCCTAACCATCTCTCACACTAATCAACTCTTAATAATCTCCTACTACCTTCTATACAATTGTTATCAATCTCCTAACATTGCACACAATAATATCTCCAAACCTTATAATCCTTACACACACCCCTCAAGCCAATGTGATGAAAATCACATTGAGCTTGTCTTGTAATTGCTTTGATAACATACTTTTGAATAGCCAAAGTTTTTGTCAATGCTCCATGAAGAAAATAAGAAGTAAAGATGAGCTCTTGTGGCTCGAGAATTATTCAAAGAAGAAGATGTGGTCTTCGCATCTCATCACCTCTCATCGGGTTCATAGAGAAGTTTTCTTCTCTAGTACCTCGGCTCGTCACCTCGTATGATTGTCCATAGAGAGCTTCACCATTGATCCTCTGGTACATCGTCTCCTCACATTTGGATCCATAGAGGGGCTTTCTTCTTTAGTGCCTCAACTCATCACCTCGAATGGGGTTCATGGATGATTTTACCTAGGTCCTTCATGCATTTCGGCTTGGGTATTCATAGAAGCTCGTTGGAGACTTCTTGAAACAAAGGAAAGAAATGGAGCTTGTTCTGAATTGGCTTCAATTTGAATTTGAATTGAATCAGGGTTGTTTCTGAAAAAAAAGATTGAGTTTTGTTCTGGAGAATTCTCTCGATGATGAGAGTTGCAAATCAGAGACAGATGACGCATTTCATTCTCTTAAAAACTTAGGAAAAGCAAGATGCGTATTCTGGCTCCCATCAGAGTTCCTTGACGATGATTTTTTTCGCAGAAGAGGAGAAATCAAGGGTTTCCTCACAGGGAGCGATGAGGAAGATGATTACATGGCTGGTTTAACCAAACAGATGACGTTGCTGCTAGACGGTGGTGTTGTTGTGCCAATGGCGATCGTTGTGCCAGTGTCGAGCGGAGAGGTGATCCGATCTGACTGTGTCAATCTGACAAACAGTGATAAATTCGTCTGGCACGAGATCTGGCTGAATCTGGCACGAGATCCGGTTAAGACAGTAGAGAGGTGAAGAGATGGCACTCTGGCACTGTGTTGCTGGTACACTGACAGATTGGAGAATAGATCCAGCATGCGAGATGAAGATTGAAGAAGCTGGTAGAAGTCACACCGAAGTTGCTGGAAACTCGTGTCGGCTGACCTGGCGCTCAACGGAACTGGTGGCAGCGGCGCGTCATGGTGAAGCTGCTTAGTGCAGTGGTCAAAGCCATTTTGGTGTGCGGCGGTGACGGGGCGAGACACGCGCTGGAACACTCTGATATGTCTCCGATCTGACAGAGGGAGATCGATCTGAGACTTGCTTCTGTCAGAAACGGGTCTCACCACTGATTTGTGAGTCTGAGATCATCAAGGCGCTCTCGATCTGGCGCGACACGTGAGGAATGGTGTGAGCTCACGATCTGGCGCGGCGATCTGAGCTGGAACTGTGATCGATTTTTTTCTGAGTCTTGTACTTGATCGACACAAGCTTTGTGCCAGGAAACAATCTGGCATTCGATCTGGCTGTGACAGCTAGGTGCTTTGGCGGATCGGTGTGGCGCTAGCAGAGATCCGTGTAGCCTTGATTCTCGTCTGGGATAAAATTCTTGATCTGTCTTGATCGAGCTATGAGATTTTCTTTCAGAGAATAAAAGTGGGAATAGAGAGAAGAATAGGAGAGTAGATATGAGAATAGGGAAGAATAGGAAGACTTATTCTCATAAGAGAGTAGAATAGAACAATTTTATTCTAAAATTGCTGTAGAAATTGATTTATTGTGTAGAATAAGGTGGGAATAGAAACATTATTTCTGGAATAGGCGCAAGCCTAATTCCAGTATAGTACCCGCTCTGATACCATAATAGAATTTGTAAAGAGGGAAATTGAGAGAAATGAATTGTATTATGTTGTGTTTTTTATTACAAATACAATGGTCTATTTATAACCTTGATTCAACTATGATCCTAAACATCTCCAACTCTAATATCCTCTAATATCTCCTACTCTCATTACATTGATAATCATCTATATAAGTTGCATCTAACAATATCTCCAATGTATATTCCTAACATCCCCCCTCAAGCTCATCGTGCGGTACGCATGTTGAGCTTGTCTTGCAAATGCCTTGATAGCACAATCTTGAATCGCCAAATTGTATGTTGAGTCTCCATTAAGAAAGAAGAGAATGAGCTATTTTGGCTCAAGATATGTTCATAGAAGCTCGTTTGAGTCTTCTTGAACAAAAAGAGAAGAAAATACTCTCAATGGCTCTTTTGGCTCATTGATTCATTTGCTCATTGGCTCTTTTGGCTCAATGGCTATTTGACTCATTGGCTCTTTTGGCTCAATGGTACTTGAATGAAAAAAAAAGAAGAAGAGTGGAGCTCATTTCAAATTGGCTTCAATTTGTAATTTGAATTGTATGAGGGTTGTTTCAGAAAATGGGAGTTTTGTTCATATGGAGACTGATGATCGGATCTGTCAAGGTGTAAATGTCAGATTTGAGATGTAGGCCCAACTTGAAATAGTTAATGGGCTATTAGAAAATGAGATATAGGCCCAATCAGGAAAGAGAACTAGGTTTAGGGTGTCAGCAGAAAATCGAATTTGGTTCTCCTCTTCGTTCTTTCTCGAGAGAGTTCATTTGAAAATCGAATCTGGCTCCTTGACTAGCACGATGGGTACCACCGCCAGGGACACGGGGGATACAAGAAGCGGTGCGACCAGAAAGGCGATTGCTCGATGAGCTTGACAGAGATCGATGAGCAGAGATCGATTTCTTGATATTGATTTTCTTCGATTTTCTTTGACAGAGATCGAGAAATCTCTCTGATAAGAAGAAGGACAGACGATCTTGATCATGATTTTCAGAGGAATAGTTGATCAAAGATAGGTTTATTCTTGGAATAGGGAGTGTAGAGGGGTTATTATTGGAATAAGAGTAGAATAGAGGATTTTATTGTGTGGAATAGAATGGAAATAGGATCATGATTTCTGGAATAGGCGCAAGCCTAATTCCAGAGCTTTGGATCTGATACCATAATATAATTTGTAAAGAGGAAAATTGAGAGAAATGAATTGTATTATGTTGTGTTTTTTATTACAAATACAATGGTCTATTTATAACCTTGATTCAACTATTATCCTAAACATCTCCAACTCTAATATCCTCTAATATCTCCTACTCTCATTACATTGATAATCATCTATATAAGTTGCATCTAACAATATCTCCAATGTATATTCCTAACAGATAGTGAAATGTCATGAGGTGGCAGTGGCAAAATTGCCTTGTGATAGACATCTCATTCAGCTGCCAAGGGGACTTGATCCCATGACGTTCATACAAAAGCTACCGATAGACCTGTGAGATAGAGGTTTGACATTCAATGAATGGTCAGCCCATGATGATGCCTCAATCACCATTTGTGTGTACAAGGTCATCATTAAGATTGAAGGTCTCACTCCCAGCCTATGGAAGGAACAACATATCAAGAGGGTCACCTCCTCTATGGGTACGTATCTTGGATCTCTCCCCCATGAAGAAGGAAACCTCACAGAATGGAGGGTTGTAATTGCTACGGATGACCTGGCACGCATTCCCAAAGTGGTGGCCTTGATGATTGGAGGCCTAGAGATCCCGATCAAGATAACTCCACTCAAATGGATCCATCGGCCTATTTACTCGGCCCAGGATATGCCGAAATAGGCAAAAAAACTGTTCAGGCCGCCCACGCCTCGAGAACACTATGAAATGGAGGATCCAGACTCAGTGATCATATCCAAGAAAGCATTGTTGGAAATAGTGCAGGGAACTAACATATCCCTACTACCGCCGGAGATTCGTGACATGCTCGGTTCCCATCACCAAGGTGAATCCATCGTTGATGGTGACCTTCAGGCAACACACATGCATACCAAAGGAAGATAGACAAGATTGAATTATTCTGGTTGAAATACAAGGAGGTACCGGATATTGTTACAAGGTCATGGATGGAACAAGAAGCTGCCCAAGGGGCAGAACCTACACAGATATTTGTATCCAAGCTGGCCAATACCCACAAGGCGCTGTTCCAGTGGCACAAAAAGAACTTTGCTTCAATGGACAGTCAGTTATCTCATTGCCAACAGGCGATAGGGTTCTTTGATAAGATAGAAGAAAAGAGAAGGCTAGCTAGGCACGAATTCGCTTTGAGAATCAAAATTAGAGAAAAAACGTTTGAGCTCTTAGCAAATGGTGAAACGAAATGGAAGCAGAGGTCTAGATGTACATGGTTGAGAGAAGGGGACAATAATACCAGGTTTTTCCGCGCGATGGCTTCGGCACGAACAAGAAGGAATGGGATAGGTACGCTATACTTTCAAGGCAGAACCATAACAGAGGAAAATCACATAAGATATGCTTTCCAATCTCACCTTCAGAATACTCTGGGACAACCTCAGCAAGGTACATCTTTTGACCCAACTGTGCTGTACCCACAAGAGGATCATGTCACTGCCTTGGGGGATGACATAACGAATGGGGAAATCGAGAGGGCAGTAAGACAGCTGGCCAGAAACAAGGCATCGGGACCCGATGGACTGCCAGCCGAGTTTGCAGAAGTTTTGGTCGGTTCTCAAACCGGAAATTACTAAAATAATTGGAGACTTCTCTAACCTCCATGTTGATCTTGCAAAAATAAATAAAGCCAATGTTTTGTTCATCCCAAAATGTGAAAGGCCGAGAGAGATCACTGATTACAGAACAATCAGTATTATCAACATGGTTCCCAAACTAATCTCCAAAATACTATCTAACCGGCTAAGATGCAAACTGCCAGAGTTGATCCACCCTAATCAAACGGCATTCCTGCAAAATAGGCATATTGCAAACAACTTTTTGGTAACACGAGAGATATTGCAAAACATTCTACAGTCGAAGCAGGAAGGAGTATTCTTCAAAATTGACTTTGCCAAAGCCTTTGATTCAATAAGTTGGGAGTTTCTCTTCTCGATTATGGCGGCAAGAAACTTCCCGACTAAATGGATCAGGTGGATCGAGCTTCTGCTATCAAGTGCCTCATCTAGAGCATGGGTCAATGGTGAAGGATCATCTTATGTTCAACATAAACGGGGGCTTCGTCAAGGTGACCCATTGTCACCCATGTTGTTCATTCTGGGGGTTGATGTTTTGCAATGAATGTTGGAGAGGATTGAGACCACGCTACCTTACCAACTCACTAACAAAATTCCTCAATCAGTGGTGGCGCTTCAATATGCGGATGACACGACAGTGATCATGCCAGCGGACGATCTATCAGTGGTCACGGTCAAGGTAGTCCTAGGGACTTTTGCCAACATCTCGGGACTTCACATAAACCTGTCCAAGAGCTGTTTCATCCCGATTAACTTAATCCCGGATGCTGTGAATAGGATCAAAGCCATACTAGCTTGTCCGTTGGGTTCCCTTTCATGCACCTACCTAGGCATGCCTCTAACGGTGAAATGCCCTAAGAAAAATGACTACATGCCCCTTATTGAGAAAATTGACCGGAAATTGCAAGGGTGGAAGGGTCGGTTATTGTCTCGAGGAGGTAGACTCCAACTCATAAACTCAGTGATATCCACTATACCAGTCTATTTCATGGCTTGTTTTAAACTGCCT